>JAJOOR010023845.1:0-22030 GCA_036250505.1 Solanum acaule
AATAATTCTAACTTATCTTGGATTATTTTTATTTTATCTATAGAGAATATAATTAATTCTATTTTAGGGTCTTCTTCTTTTATGTTTTCTAATTTTTGTGTAATTTTTTCACTTCCTTTTATCCATTCTGTTGTTTTTCGTTTTTTATTATTTACTCTTTTTGCTCCTATTTTTTATTTACACGGTGTTGTGAACCACTAGTGTTTTTTTGTTATTATATGTGGGTATAATTTTTCTAAAAATGACATTCCTAATAACATATCTTTTGTAGTTAATTCAAAGTTATATATTTCAATTGTATCTTCTTCCTCAGTCTCAGTCTGATATCCATAGCAAAACTGAATTCATTAAAAAAAAATAGAGCCAACAAAATGTTGTTCCCGTCAAACTGGAATATTCAAAAAGTATTACTGCTAATATAAAATTTCAAACAAACATAAAAAAAATACAATAAAATTAAATGACTGTGATACGTTCACTACTATCAACATCAACGTGGTATCTCATTGGCTTGTCTGGTGCCTCACTGTCACTAATCGCCTCAGCCTGAATTTTGAGCATGCCATAATTCCACAATAGCGTTGCATATCTGCTACGCATTAAATCAGGATCAAATGGACCTGCTGGAATGCCATTGCCATCACCCAAGAACTCCGCATATGATGAACTGTATACACCACAATCCCTATATACAAATACATAAAAATATAAGGTGTTTTTCAGTAGTTGAATTATGAAAAAGAAGGTCCTCAAAAAAGAATAAGTGTATAATAACTTACAAGTTGCCTTGAGGTTGATGAGGGATATCATTCATATAAACGATTTCAAAAGAATCAAAATTTGTGTGCAATCTGTATTTCGACTAAGAAAGTACATCCAATCCTTTCTTTTCATAAAATCCAGACATTGAAAGATACATGGGTATAAGTTGTGCATATTTTTTTATCTCATTGAGTACATGTGAATCGTGAATAGAATCTCTGAGTGAATCATATACCATTATACAACGTTCATTGAAAGACACAACAATCAATACCTAGTGTAATCTCTCCTTCACATTAACTGAAATGAATATATTATCAACAATAAATCATGGCACAACAACATGCATCATATATCCATTAATGTACTCAAGAATAGTCTCTTCATAGTTGGCCTTAGATGCGAGACCATTTGTTTCAAAATATACTTCCCAAATGTTGTGAATCAGCGTGTTAAAATAACAGTCAACAGTGCTGAAGGTGTATGTGCCGCTAGGATTGTACTTTCCTTTTTTTCCTCACATAGTACAATATCACATTTATGTGTTGTAGGAATTAAAGTAAATAAATAAAAATTATACAAATGCAATGAATTTATATTATTAAAAAAATGGAGTAAAAATTATACCGAATCATCCAGTAGTTGTCCAGGATTAGCTAGTTTGTAGAACCAATTCTTGTCAGAAATAGTGCATATACCAAAATTCATGAGCTCTGTTAAGGTAGCTTTTTTCTTTTTGTATCGATCATCATCGTTTATCCTATAATTCAATTAAAAGGTTATGCACAACTGATTTGTAATATACATAATTGTGAAATTAAATATATTATAAAAATTAAACATGAGTGGTATAATTTAATTTTTATTATATATACACTTACTTATTTTTGTGTCTAGCAAGAAGACCTTCTCTTAACCATTTCTAGAAATTGGTATATAGCGATGTGTCATGTGTTCCAGTAATAGAATCAAATAGATGTTTTTGGTCAAAGATTACAGGCAACTTTGAAGAACTACCTGAAATGAGATAATAAGTAATTGTGAGGACTGTATAAATCATGATTGTATATGTATAAATCAAACCAAATGTATAAGTTGAAATTATACCAGAAGAAGATTCAAAAGTTGTAATGTATAGCGACGTATTATATCGACCTGGACGCCTAATTCGATGGATTGGTGTCTCATCAACCACTCTTGCTTCTGAATGTAAGACAATACTTTTTTCTGGGTTGAGTCTCTAAAGTTGTAGACCAGGGATCAGTATCGGAGATTCCATTAGGACTCTATTGTAGCTTGCATCAACAGAAGATAGCATATGAATTGGTGCGACACATATGATGTGTCCTATAGTGTTTTGCATGTTATGATCTGATTGATCAACGCCACCAGAAGAATCTTGTTTTTGCACATCTTCTATTTGATCAGGTACATATTCATCGTTGACAAAAACATCATATATAAAACCAAAATAATCAAGTATAAATAATTTGTTTACATTAAATAATAAAAAAATAAGATATGTATCACTGAATTTTTGTTAACTTCTAAATGATCATCTGAAATCCGAATCTACTTGATATTCAGGAGGTAAATCTTGACCAACAGGCTTAAAATAATAAAAACACAAACTTTTAATAAATAAAAGATCCAATCAATTATACAAAATTATCAATATATACAGACGTATACAAAAAATATCATATAAGCGATAATCAAACTCTAGAATTGCATCTTCCGGTGATAACTCGTCAGTATTGGGAACATTCAAAGGATGACCAACAGTCTTGAATTTAATTAATTTATATAAAAATATTAAATACAAACAGAGGTATACAAAGACAACAGAAAAGTAAAAATAAACCTCTGAAATCTTTTCATCCGGTGATAACTCATCAATGATAGGAAGCTTCAAAGACTGACCAACAGGCTTAAAAAACAAAATCTTAATAAATGAGTATGCAAACAGAGACTTTATACATAAAAGTTTAAAGCATAAATACATATATAAAAACATCTATTAAGAACATAATCAAACCTCCTCTTTTTTCTGACCTAGTAACAACTCATCTGTTATGGGGACCTTCAATAAATAAGAACATCCATAAATTAACATATGAACATATATTGTATAACAATTATACAAACAGGTGATGTGTATAGATTTCAATTTGTATATAAGTAATTATAGAAATAAATAGTTGAAAGTTGCACGTATACATTCAGATAATATTGAATCACCTCATTGTTCTCTAAGTTACTCATTTCATCTGGACGTTGTAGTCCGGAAAGTGAACCTGGAGACTGTATAGGTAACTGTTGCATGCCCCCAATTGGAGATTTCGATGGAACTTCTAAACCTGAAACGAACTCTTATAAATTCAACATACAAAATTGAATTTATATAACAAATGTAATTATATGTTTGAACACAAAATCTTGGCAGTTAATTTTTTGGTGTTAATGACATTCAACACAACATTAAAGTTGTCTTGTATCAACTTTCTTAAATTTGTAAACTCTTTCTTTACCTAGAAATACATAAAGGTATGATTTTTTAAAAATGTTTAAATTAAATATACAACAATATGTGCAATAGTATTATACTTATAGACAATTTGAATAAATCAAATTCAACATGCGAAATGTTGATTTGAGATGACTCGCTGGTTGATCATGTAACATATGTATCATTTGATTTTTTACGTTTCACATGTAATTGATTGATGACTGGCTTGGTTACAGCAATAGCAGGTTGCTTTGTGTGCCTCACACGTCGAGTCTTCACTGATGGAGAGACTGGGGCATTACGTGTTTGTGGCCTTTTTATATTGTGATCTTGACAAACTTTGGGTGGGGTCTTCTTTGATATAACCAGGACAGATTGCCTGAGCCTCTTCTTGGTAGGTGAGATCCCAGAATAAGATACAATATTTTCCTTTCCCTTATTGTTAATTAATTTTGGTGGGTCTTGAAAGTCATCATCTGAATCAGGGGATTGTATAACATCATCTGCTTCAATCTTTGAAGGTGGTATTGGTGGTGAAGCTGTATCAGATTGGACATACTCCGGCATCAATGAAATAATTGCAATTTCCAATAGAATTGGAGTTATGTTCCGAAAAGTAATCTAAAATGTATAAAAAAAATTGCATATATATATATATATATAATTAGTCAGTAAATACATACACTATTTATAAAGAACACAGAATTTGTATATGCATAAACACTTGTAACTCAATATTTGTATATGTATAAAAATGAAAGTTCTATTGATTGTATATGTATGAATATGATAAAAAAAAATATTTGAATATAAAAGAAAGAACAACACACATTAAAAATAGACAAAAAAACATATCGAATTATTGACATCACTGAACATTCCTTTCATGAAGGACTCGATGCGAGGATAATCCTTTTTGGTGACCCAGTTGAGAATTCTAGGAATGTGGTCAGATTTCTTAACAACAATATTGTTATCTATCTTTGAACAACATTCATAAAACTAAACTTGCATAGCAATAGGAAATCCATGAATTCTGTAGTACTTCCATGTTCTTGTCATCTTTCCATGTATATATTTTGCTAGCTCCTCAAACGCTTTGTTACCCCACGGATAATCCATATACAATCCAAATTCTATCAAGTCAAAGTCGATTCGCTCAATTGTTGTAAAGATTGGCTCTTCGGATAGAATGTAAAAATGAATGAAATACAGAATTCCAAACTTCAATGCATCATCAGTGTTGTCACCCCATACCTTATTATTAAAACTTTGAACAAACTCTGCTTTCGATAGGATTTTTCTTTCTAAAAAATACATGTGAAGAATTATATTTGGTTCTTCAGTGTTAAACACAAATTGTGACAAATCATCACTGCATTTAAGCTCAAAAACAAGACAGAAATCCCTACGGGTGAAACGTAAAGTGGTACCATTTATGTAAATCATAATGGCATCAGTAGAATTACCCTTTACCTCTCGCAACATAAAACATCTAAAAAGTTGTGCTTGAACATGACAACAATGCATGCTTGATATTTGAGCAAAACAAAATGATGCGCAAAATTGATTGAACGCAACTTCGGGCAATGTGGAGCGTAACTTATCCATTACCCCAATATTTATATAGCATTGCATGTGTGGGGTGTAAAGTGGATCTTCCTTGAGAATAAATTATACTCCCTAACAAATCAATGTATTATACAATTTTAAAATGTATAATTATACAACACAGATCGCAAAACAGTGGCAAAAATATAGAACTATACAAATTGAATATCTGTATACAAAAATGGAGTTATACAAAGTGAATATCTATATACAAATATGAATACAACTGTGAAACAAAAAGCATTATACAATTTGAAAATAAATATAACACAAATTTCAAAATAATGACAACATATATTGAAATATAGAATTTCATTTTGTATATACAGTTACAGATATATACAAACATTTACAGATATGGATACAATTTTAGATCAGAACATCAAACATATATACAATTATACATTATACAAATTACCTCAACTCTTTCACAATGTAGTTATTCAGCTGAATCAGATTGGGCATCTTCTTTGTTACTTGTAGATGCAATCTCTTTTACTTTACGCTTCTTCTTTGAACTCAAAACATCAACTGAGTTGTCTTCTTTATGTTTACCATTTTTTTGTTCTTTCGTTTTGAATTTGCAATATCCATGACTTCTTGCATCTTCAATGGAGTATTACCGGATTTTGATATAACCTCTTGTTGATTAACTCGAGATTTAGCAATGGATCCTGAAATTTCTTGGAAATCCTGAGTTAAACCCAAAGAAAAGGATGGAAAATCATCCAAAAATTGTTGATTCAATTGTATACCTCTAGTGATTCTCTTAGAAGGTGTTTCTTCTTCATCCAGGATTTTGAAAGTATCAAACCAAAAAACTGAAAAGGCACAAAAAATTAGCAGTCATATACAAATACAAAATAATAAAATAAAGTCTCAAACCGGCAAAACAATTACCTGAAAAATTTGGGAGAATAAATTGAGAGGGAGAGAATGAAATTTTGAATTTAGGGTGAAAAAAGTTAAAAGAACAGAGAGTAGCATATGAAAATGGTATAAAGAGGCACGCTTATACAAAACTAACAAGCGTAAATATGACAAAAAATACGTGGCGAATGGTAAACAAAGTAAACTGTAGTTATTTTAAGTAAGTAATTGGTATAAGTTTGCTTTTCCATGTAATTTTCCCTATAAAATAATGGGCTAAAACGTTTTGGTCTAATTTGGGGGTTTTGGACCGATATTTTATCTTCCTCTCTTCCTTTAAATTTTCTAAGGCTTCTACCTTAATAACCAATACAATATATATTAAAACATGACAACTAATAATTTACATAATAAAAATATCAAATCACAAATTTACGCTAATATAAAATATACAAATATAAAATAAGGATTTATATTTAGTTTAATAAGTATGAAACTTGAATAAAATGACAACAAATAATTTTTTTAAGAAAAGAAGGTGTAAAAAGTGTTAATAGTAATTTTGATAATAAAACATATAATTTTAGTAGATAAATAGTTGTAGTAGTAAAAAAAAAATTGTAAAAGGATAATTTGATACGTTATTAAATTAGAAGCTTGAAAATAATGAATTAGAAGAAAGGAGGGTCAAAATTGGGTGTCAACAGCTTGTCCCTCTTTGACCAGAGACGATGTAAGAGTTTTTGGGCAAAGAAGTTGACAATGTAACCAATTTGTCCCAACCAACAAATACGACCTTGGGAGAGTATGAGACAATATGAACATTGAATAACTTATGATGTAGAGGATTTTGGGAACAGGGTAGTCGCAAGCTTACAAAAGTTGCCCAGTGTTGAATTATGATTTTACTGGGTATTTTGATTGAGGAGAGTATTTGAGATTGGAACCGAGCAGAGTTCGAGGTAGACCTTTGACCTTTATTGGAAAGCTAAACTTTCTTAACAAATTGCCCTAGTTCACTACCTAGATAAAGTTTCACGTTACGTTGCATTGTGTCTCTTACTGCTGCATGTGGATTGTGCTTACTACCAAGTCTGCGAAGTCTACCATACTAAATAGAAATATTAGTAAAGTTGCATATATACATAACTCAATTTTTCAAGAAATTTAAATGCAAACAGTGCATATATGTATATTTTAAAAGTAAATAAATAACTAAGGCATTTCAAAATATCTTATTGGAGACAAATAAACTTTTCAAAAAACTTAAAAGATAGCATGCATTGCTCATATGTATAAAATAAATAATTAAGGCATTGCGAGATGTCTCATTAGAGACAGATAAGCTTTTTAAGAAATTTAAAAGATTGCATATGTGATCTTAGGTGTATTTATATGCCTAGGAACCTAATAACACCAGCATTTTGGCCAAGTTTGGAATCATTCTATGTTAGTTTAGAGTCGTGTCGAGTCTTTTGATTGAATTTATACTAACCTATATGATTAGTTGTGTAGGTGAGCTTAAATGAAGAAACGATCACTGAAATGGGCATAGGGAAACACGAAATGATCCAAGTTAAAAAGAAACAAGAAAGAAGAAGGAAGAAATGGAGATCAAGAAGAATCTGTATCCCCTCCGCGTCGCAGAGAGGAATGTTATTATGGATCGAGTAGTTGAAATGGAAACAGAAGGGTCTATACCCTCTCTGTGTCACAGAGAGGGATTTTTAATTTTGTTCGTGAAGTAGTATTTGAGACAAAGTGGTCCGTGGAGTGGCTGGGTCGTAGAGAAGAGTATTTGCCATAAAACGAATCTGAACAGCAACTCCGCGTCGCGCCCATACTTGCCCGTTTTGGCCGTTTCGACTTAATTATAAATAGACTTAGTTTTTATTTTATTAATTATTCTTTTTATGGGTTTTGAAGAACGGCGATTTGGAGAGCTATTTCATCAGTTTTTAAGGTTCTTTTCTAAACTCTTCTACTTTCGATCTATTTATGATATTTAAACTTTGCTTGATCGAAATTCCTATTATGAGTAGCTAATTTCCCTAGTTCTAGGGTTGTGGATACAGGATGATTGTAACTTATTGAAGTTTTATGGATTGCCATTAACTATCATATGAATCTCTCTTATGTTCTTGTTTTTTGTATTTCATGCTTGATCACCATTGAAATAAACATATTGTCTGCATTGAACTCGGGAGAGGAATAAGAGGATAGAACGTGGGGCATGAGGAGCATGATTTTCTCTTAAGAATTAGAGTTAATTTGTATCTAGGATAGAGATATGCCTAGAAATCTTGCTTGGTTATTATACAGGAAGAAATCGTAATGCTCAGTAATTGGTTCAACCTATCCCCGCTCAACGATGTAATTAGGTTGCCATTTATTGTAGGCGATTAGAGGTCGGGAGACCATAATCATACATTTAACCTTGTGATCATTGATTCGATAGTTAATGAATATTCATTTTACAAGATAATGTGCATGATTCCTGAAGTGAGCTACAACCCTGGACTTTACCCAATCATTGTTTGAAACCTTTGAAATTGAATCGCGATTTTTTAGTTCTTGTTTAACTTTTAAATTATAAAATCAATCAATCTTGTAACCTTGATAACACTTGTGTTTAATTGAAAGTATTGTAAAAATCAAATTATTCTAATCATAAGTCTTTGTGGGTACGATACCCGACTCTTAATAAGAGCTACTTTAATACTTGAACAACCACGTACACTTGTGTGTGCGAATTGGGTGCAACAATATGTATATTTTAAAATAAATAAATAACTAAAGCATTGTGAGATGTTTCATTAGAGATATATGAGATTAAAATGTCTTAATAGAGGGCAGACTAACCCAACATGTCTGAGGATGAACCCGATGTCATCTATTTTAGGGTGAATAAACCCAATATGTCCTATTTTAGGGTGGACGAACCCAACATATCCTATTAGAGGGTGGAAGATCCCAATGTATCCTATTTGAGGGTGAAAAAACCCATATGTTCTATTTTAGGGTGAACGAACCCAACATATCATATTTTAGGGTGGATGGACCCAATGTGTCCCATTTTAGGGTGGACGAACCCAATATATCCTATTTTAGGGTGGATGGACCCAATGTGTCCTATTTTAGGGTGGACGAACCCAATACATGGTGCAAACTTAGAAATATAAATTTTGGTGCAATGCAATGAGCTTGGTGTGATTTGTTTGCGGTAGCGAACATTCAGAACCTAGTATGAAGAGCTTGTTGCAGTGCCTTGGCAGTATTGAATATTTAAGATGCAATGCCTTTTATAGTAGTAAACATCAATGGTGTAGTACTTCGCAATAGTGCATATGGTGCCCATAGCTTAGGAGCTCCAACTTCGATGAATATTTGTTGCTTATAAAATTCTGCACTCAAAGAAAAATTATGAATTTCAAATTTGATTTTTGTTGACGTTGCACCATCTGAATCTTGCAAATTTTGACTTGAGGTTGAGCTTTGTGGTGTTATCGTTCAAGAATAACTAAAAATCAACTTCTGTATTACTCAAAGAAAACTTGTTAGTATAAAAGAAAATGGCTGTCTTAAATTGAACAATGAAGCTTTGGCTTTGAATCTGCATTTCTTGTTGCTATGGCATTGAAGTGATTTGATGGTAAATATGGCTTGTGATCTCAACTTCTGCCTTTTTAAAATAGTTATAGGCTACTTGCAAAGCTGTCTCAGTCTTGCTCTTGGAAGGTGAATGAAAATTTATAATGTTGAGATCGAACCCAGAATAACAGGAATCATGTCATACGTAGTTCACTACAAAAGGCTAGAAAGGATTGCAAAAAAGTAAATACTCCTTAAAGAGGGATAAAGGAGAATGAAATTCTCAAACTTCAAAAATAATGTCCTTACTAGTCTTCTTGACTAATTGCACACTTTCTTTTCAAATTCTTTGGTGTCAATTTCGATGGATCACCCTTCACAATAATTGTGCTTGCGTTTGCGATATTGTCATTGCTGCTTGAAAGATCGATTTGTAGTTTTATCTTGACAGTTTCAATCATGCTTTGAATCTTGAATTTTAGTGCAAAACAATTTTTAGTGTCATGTCCTTGAATGTTTGAATGGTAAGCACAACTGTAACGACCCGGAAAATGGTAGGTTGAACTAGAGCCTAAACGTGGAGGTTAACATCAAGGGTTAAGGGCAATGGCTAAGGGTTTTGGGTGAAGGTCATGGCTAGGGGGCTAAGGCTGCCTAAAACTAGGCCTAGCCACTGCCTACCATGACCACGAGGGTCTTCACGACCCGTGGTGGTCACCACGAGTCGTGGTGCCACCCGTTGTTGGCAAGGCAGTGTGCCCTAAAAAGGTGCCAAGCCAAGGCCTTTCACGAGCCACTTCACGGCTCGTGGTCATGACCACGGGCCATGGGAAGGCTCATGGGGTTGCCTTAGCTTCTTGGGAGAGGTGTTATGTTGTAGGAGCTACTGATCAAGGGACGATGGGTCGTGGTGCCCTTGACGAGGCGTGATGGGTGGTCCTGAAGATCACTTAGGCGCATGGAGGCAAGGCTTTGAAGCCTTGACATTGCCTCAAGACCACGACCTTCACCACGACTCGTGGTCTTGACCACGGATCGTGGGAGGTCTCGTGGTCATGCCTTGGCCTCATAGGAGGTTGGCAAGTTGGAGGAGGCTACTGCCCAATGGACCACTGGCACCACCACGAGTCGTGGTCCCCTAGACGGGTCGTATAGGTGGCCGTAGTCACTGGATGGGGCTGCCTAGTTGAGGGTCTTTTAGTAATTGTCTAATTAATTAGTTATTGTATGGGGTCGATTTTAATTGTTTTATATAACTTATATAAATAGTTTTAAATCATAAGCACTTCATTTACTCCTCTATTCTCAAATACCCAAATCAAAACCCCAAAGTTCTCCCTCTCAATATTTCTCTCTCTAGAAACCTCCATTGAAGAAGAAGAAGAAGGGGTGGAGGCTAGGGCTTGAAGATTCAAAGTGTTCCTTCTCAAATTTTGAGGAAAACTCCATCAAGGTATGGTAGTCTTCATCCTTGATTAAGTTTCATTCAAGGAGCCCCTTCAAAGATAATTTCAAGTATTCAACATCCCCCAAAAACCTAGGATTTTCAATCTATGCATGGGTTCAATTCCAAAACATTTTCAAAGGTTTATATATGATGATTTAAGGTGGAATTGATGAATTAATGATGAATTAAGATGGAATTCCCCTATGAACCCATGTTTTTTCCAAAACCCTAAGTTGTGAATTGTGATTGGGAATCGATTGATCATGAATGTATGTTGAATTGTTTATGTTTATATTGAATTAGTATTTGAATCATGTTAATTCCCTTATCTAATGTAGTATTCTAGATGTTTGGGTTGAGATTGATTCATAGCCTTGAAGGGAAATTTCATGAAGGATTATGTATGATTATGATGTGAAGTATATATGTGGGATCTCTATGAAAGTGTTATGATCATGTTTAGAATGCAATTGTGTTATTATTGAAAGGCTATTTCTCAATTTAACACTTATGAATGATGATGATATATGTGAAAAGTTATTCTCACATACACATACTCATGAATAAAGAATGAATGAAGTTTCTAAGATTATGTTAATGATGATGTGTTGATTGAAAGACTATTCTCAATTGTACACAATGAATGATAATGACATGTTGTGAAAGGACTTTTTCACGATATGGGGATTCTTAGTTGAAAGGCTATTCTCATCTTTGAATCTATGAGCTATCTAATGAATGAATGTTGGGTTTGAGGTGGATACTCATCCATGAGTTGAGGCGGGGTATCTAGAAGCAATCTCTTATCCCATAACAATGAACTAAAGTAATGAATGTCAAGTACTCTGTGGGGAATAATGCTAAGCACCGAGTGGATATGAATTGAGATGGATGCTCTTCCGTGAGTTGAGGCGGGGTATCTAGTAATAATCTCTTGAGATGGATGTTCATCCATGAGTTGAGGCGGGGTATCTAGAAGCAATCTCTCTATCCCATAACTATGTGCCCACATAGGTTTATAGCTAGTGGATCCACCTAAGCTAAATGTTAACGGTCCTACCTTAGGCAAGTAGGAATCCCTTATCCGGTGAGGGTGACACCTGAATTCCATGAATTGATCACATGGTCTATGACGGTTAAGGATTACCCCCACAAATAATGTTAATGAACTATGGCTTCTAAAGAATGCACTACTTAGTATGGGTGGTAGTATGGGATGCCATCTATGCATTGCATAAGTAGGCTTTGAGAGTAGTCATGGTGTGTTCCTTTATGTTATAATGTTAAATGAAACGAATGTGCTCTTAATGAAGCTAATGAAGAATGTTGACTTATATGCTTAATGTGAATGCATACATTACTTGGATTGTATTATGAGTTACTTCCTTGTTATGACTTATGAGATGCTTATGTTCCTTATGTATGAGTATGGTCCAATGATGAAAAGGAAGAATGGTAAGTTCACTTTTGGTGGCCTTAATGTGGTACTTGGTATGGATGGTGGTATGAGACTCTATTCATACATTGCACAAAGTATAGCTTGGGGTTACTTAAGGTGGAGGCTCTAATGTGATGAGATGACTTATATGTTGATTATGTTCTAATGTGATGAAATGACTTATATGATGATTATACTTGTATTTTATGCCTTTTTGCTAATGATATTTTCTCAAAATTGGCATATGCATGGTTTTCAATCAAAATGTCCTTTTTAAGCATGGTTTTTGCATGGCTATCATACTTAGTACTTAATTGTGCTAACCCATATCCTTCTATTTTCTACAAAGTGTAGGGATTGGCACTCAATTTGATTCCCCTCGTGGCTAAAGGCTTGGGTTGAGTTCTTCCAAGACTAGTGGTATGTCCTCATGGATTTGAGGACAAGTACTTTTGATGTTTCATGTCTTTTATTGTAATAGACTATTTTAGACTTTCTATCGTAAAGGGTCATGACCCTACTTTTGTTTCGAAGATTGTTTTTAGATGGCCATGTGAGACTAGTAGACTTCCACTGTTTTAAATGAAGTTTTTTTATTGTATGGATTTAAAGAAAGGTTTTAATTCCGCACTATTTCAATTATCTTATGTTATAAATGCTATGAGGCTTGTATGAGGCTTTTTGGAGTCTTGTACGCCGTGTCACGTCTAGGGTGTAGGCTCGGGTCGTGACAACAACTCTTGGATAGATCAATGTTTTGAGGTGCATACTCATATATGAATTCTTTTCTTGATTGTAGAAGTCCATTTGCTCTTAATCTCTCAAATATATTTGCATACGGCTTATCCAAAGGAGTGAAGGAGAAAGATTTCACCATTTTCTGTTGTCGCGAGCTAGATTGTGCTTGGTGAAACTGTTGTCTGCAAGGGCGATGGAGACGCATATTGCAATAGTTGGAAGTAGCATGAGATTGCAAAAACTCATCATTTGGATAGTGCTGCGGCTGTTGCATAGCCATGAAATTTGAGTCATTTTCTCTCATTTTGCTTTGCAAATTTACTGGTACCTTCGGTTGGAAGGTTTGTTGGACAACTTGTGCTACTGAGTTGTTTACAATTCCTCCTCCTTGAATACCATTTTCAATCTCTTTGCCAACCTTAATCAAATCAGAGAAGTTGTGTGCACAAGTTCTAAGCAGTTTTTCATAATATAGCCCTTCTTAATACGGATGAAGGTTGAGATCAATTCCTCTTCGGACAATGAAAGTTGTATTTTTGAAGCTTCTAACCTCCATTGTATGGCATATTCTTGAAAAGATTCATTCGATATTTTTTTCACTTTGAGCAAATCGGTTATATGCAATTCATCTCCATTATTGAACTCATATTTCTTTACAAAGTCGTGAGCCATATCTTCCCATGTATGCCATTTGCTAAAGTCTTGCTTAGTATACCAAGCAAGTGCTAATCCTGATAAACTTTGAATGAACAATCTCATTCGTATGGCTTCATCATGTCCAATTCCAATTAGTCTGCTGCAATAGTCCTTTAAGTGAGCGACGAGATTTCCTTTACCATTAAAAGTATTGAACTTAGGTAGCGTGTACCCTAGAGGAAGTTCAACATTTGGATGCACACATAAATTCTCATACTTCAACTGACAAATTCTTGAGCGCAACTCATCATCAAAAGCTTTCCTTAGATTGTGGAGCTTCTTTCTCAAATCTTCATGGCAAATTGACTGAGTATCCTTCTCACGTCTAGAATATAGACGAGCTGCTAATCGGTTATGCTTGTTATCATTGTAAGGAAATACGATTGTTGGAGGATGGATAGTTGACATCATGGTGACTTGATAGTGTATACTAATGACATTTGTGGAGAGATTGCATAGGTAGAAGTTGGGTGAGGAGATATGGTTAAATAAATATTATGAGTTGAGTTGAAAGCTTTAGTAGTGGTAGGAAGAATGCTAAAGGTAGTTTTCAAATCGACCAAATTGTTTCTTGGAACCACGTTCTTCTCACAATGATCATTTTGTGCTTCCACTAATCCCACGTCGATATTGAATGCTTTCAATTTGTCTACCATTATAATTTTGTCCTTAACGCAGATTCGTGCCAAAACAATGTTCAATGCTAGGCAACCTCTAAAGAAGAAAAACTATAAAAACAAAAATAAATTGTTAGTGCATAAGAAAATATGAAATAAATGCAAAAATAATAAATATTAGATAAAATAGATTATGCTCTATGTTGTAAAATAAAAAATTTAGGCTGGAGGTAATGATTTTAAGTCTAAGACAAGTGGACGAGGGTGAGGTATTAGCTAGTAGGCTCTAACGTTGAAAATGGAAGGAAAGAAAAATTGATTGGAGAAAGGTTGACTCATGTTGAGCATCAAATCTTGACTTCAACTTGATTCTTATCCTTTGCAAATTTTGGCATGCTTCCAAAAATTATGTCAATTGCATGTCAAAATTATGCCCCAGCTTCATTCTCCTTCTCGGGAGAATACTAAAATTTTATAATAAATCGACCGAGCCTTATATAGGCTACTTACGTATCCACCAGGGAATCAGGTCGAACGTAGTTCCAATTACAAGCAAGAGATATATTGAAATTTCTAAATAAATATGACTGAGTCCCTATATGGGTTGCCTACGTATCCACCGAGAAAATCAGGTCAAGAGTAGTTCGCCTTACATAAAAAGAAATTTAAAACATACAAATAATTGATCATTTAAGCTCACAAAAATACACAATTATTCTCAAAAAATGCTACACAAAAACTAATTAATCTTCTCCATGCCTCGTAAAAGTCATTTTTTGAGAAATTCCCTTGTGCGCCTAATGGTTGCTTTGAATGAAACCATTCTTGGTACTCTGTTAGGTTAGATCATAATAGCTTGCAGAAGATGCATGAAAGGGTCAATTTGATGCAATAATTCTTGACCCAATAGTTGCTTGGTTGTGAGGAGGAGCTGGATTGACACCTTGTGGGTAAATTGCTTGATTGTGACTTGATGTCGACATGATGGATGAAAGTTGATGCCAAACAAACTTAGGGCGAGCTACCTATCTTTGAATGATCATACCATTATCCAATAGCTTTTGGATCTCTTTTTTCAAACAATGACACTCATTGGTAGTGTGACCTAACATGCCTGAATGGAAAGTACATTGTTTGGCTGGGTTAAAAGGATTCAAAGGAATTTCCCGATATTTTGGTTGCAAATTTTTTAATGATCTCAACTTTTCAAATATAAATGAAATTGATTCACTCAAAGGGGTGAAAGTTTGAGTTTTTCTCGCTTCAGGCACTAGTGGAGGAACATTTGATTCTTCAGTGACAATTGTCTTCCCTTTGTTTCTAGCTTGTACCTCATTCAAACAATATGCCCCAAAATTGATTCTGCTACTTTCTTTTGGGATTCATGCCCTTTAATTCCCTCAAGAGACTCCATAGATTTCCTTTTCAAAAAATCACACCCTTTAGATGCCCTATTAGGAGGCCCATATTGCTTAATAAAATCCTTGGCCATATCGATCCAAGAGAACCATTTCCATGTATCTTGATTTGCATACCACATCAAGGCTGGCCCTGTAAGCGTCCTAACAAAAAGTCTCATATTAAATTCATTTCCTTGCGCTATGCTTGCTAACCAATCGAGATATGCCTTCAAGTGGCTCTGGGGAAGACCTGTTCCATCATACATTGGAATATCAACAAGATTATAAGGTGTCTCGTTCTCATTTTCCATCTCAACCAAATTTGGTCCATGTTGTGAAGCAAGCTCATTTGTGAAGGAAATTTGGTTAGTCTCGGTATTAAAATGTCTTCCACCATTTTCTCCATCTTTGTTTGTTTCACTCAAATTCTCAAATGCCTCATTATGTGAAACTGGATGCATGTTTGAAAAGTGTTGAGTATTAAAATCAAAGTTGGGATATGCAGTTGCATGAATAGGAGAGTATTCCTCTAAATCTTCATCGGAGGAGTCCTTAAGATCGTAATCTAATGAGTCTTCGTTAGATTGTGGTATTTTTTTAAATTATATTACATGTACTTTATATGAGTTGATTTGTGTGGTATAACCCTATTGGGGTTGTATAATTATGCAATAATTTTTTCTTTTTTAAGATTAGAAGCTTAAAATTTATTGCTTCAGAATAGTTGATGTTGATACTAGCCTATTATTTTTATTGGAGATTTAATATCTCCACTATCATGTCTTACATATAAGTTGGAGATATTCCATTTCTTGTGTGCAGTTTTGTGTTTTTTTTTTCTTTCAATTTTGAACATTTCCTACATTTTGATATGTGCTCCTCCCTCTTGTCTACAATTAATTTTGCTAATATGAGTTTGACAATCATTACAATCTTTAATTATAAAATAAGCAAATAACCCTGCTATATTTATTTTTTTCTTTAAATGAAACTGCAATGGATCAATCATCTATTCACATACTCTCTTTTGACAAATATAGCTATTAAAGGAAAGATATGCATGCTTGTTAGTCACACTTATGTGGGTGGGACCAATCACATTATTATACTCCCTTTGTTCACTTTTAATTGTTATGGTTTTTCTTAGAGTTAAATATAAGAATATTGACTAAAACTTCATAATATATTTTTTCATCATATTGATATGCAAAAAAATTGCAATTTACAGTACTTTTCGTTTAGTATTTGAATACCTAAATTTTTTGTTTAAAATATCGAATTAATGTAATCTAATTTAACTTTAAAAATTAATCAAATTGACTTTCGGAAAATACAATATAATAATAATTTCTTGTCACATTGTTATCACTTCATCATCTTAACTATATAATCAATATATTTTTAATATTTATAATTAAAATTGTGGAGGTGGAATATCATAAAATAAGAATAGTATGTAAATGTAAATGTATAATTGTTCACTCAAAAATTTATTTAAAAAAATAGTATTGATATATATTATACTTTTATAAAAATTTATATTTCTTGATTCGAAATACATCTATCTATCTTCTATACTACCTTAAAAGCATGAACTCCCAAACTTGAATGTTAAATTACTATAATACCCCCAACTTAAAACACCCAATTTATTATATTCTATATTTTATATTATATTTATTTACTCTATATTATATTAAAAGTTGACACTTTTTCACATTGATGGGTAGTGACTTTTCCGAAGGGTTGTGACTTTTTCGATGAGTTATGACATTTCTTAAACGTTGTGATTTTTTGTAAGAGTTGTGACTTATCTGATAAGTCACAATAAGCACATTTTCATACTATCCTTTGTTGTCTATAAATCGAGGGGTTTCTCACACTTTTAAACTACAACTTTTATAAGTTTTCTGTTCATCTTCTTAAAACAATGAAGATTGTAATAGTTGTTGAATTATGCAATTACAATATTTCTTGTGGGTAAATTACATAGATAAAAAAAAATTGATACAACAATGACAATGGAATAACTCAACTTCAAAAGAGAAGATTATCTAGATAATTGATATGTACCCATTTTCATAGTCATAAATATACTTTTGCATCAACTTCTACTTGACAAGAATGTCAATGATTTTCTGTTGCACAAACTATAACTTGGTGCTAAAGTTGTGAAAAGTCTCAAATTATTGGAGAAAAAAGATAATTATTTTTTGAAAGAGTCCAATCTAAATTTAATAAGTACTCCTGTGTTTCCAATTTATTTATTGTACTTTCATTTTTATTCAGCTTTAAATAGAATGTTTTTTTCCTTGGGGGTAGGGGTGCATCTTTAATACCACAAAGTTAAAAGACATTTTTATATATTCTACATATCTTTAAACTAAAAAGTCTTCTTTTTAAAAAAAAATTCATATCAAATTAAAATTAGACAAATCTATATCTATCTTTTTTATCTATTTATTCTATACTACCTTAAAATAATGAACTACCTAACTTAAATGTTAAATTATTATAATACCCCCAACTTAAAACACCAAATTTAGTATATATTTTATATTGTATATTGTATTATATTTATTTATGTATATTATATTATATCATATTAAAGGCAGACAAATTTTCACATTGAGGGTTGTGACATTTCCAAAGAACTATAACTTTTCTGATGAATTGTGACCTTTTCGAAGTGTTGTGACTTTTTTATAGGGTTATGAATTTTTCAAAGAGTTGTGACTTTTCTGAAGGATTGTGACTTTTTCAAAAAGTTATGACTTTTCCGATGAGTTGTAACCTTTTTGAATGATGATGACTTTTCTAAAGGGTTGTACTTTTTTTTATAGGGCACAATAAGCATTTTCTTCCTATGCTATCCTTTGTTGGATATAAAAAGAGGGGTTTCCTCAAATTTTTAAGCTTCAATTTTGTTTTTCTTCTTCCTCTTCTTAAAACACCCAATTTAGTATATCTTCTATATTTTATATTATATTATATTATATTAAAAGAAGGCACCAATTTAAATTGAATGGTTATGACTTTTTCAAAGAGTAGTGACTTTTTCGATAAGTTGTGACCTTTCCGAAGAATTGTGACTTTTATGATAAGAAAAAATGTGCATATGCTTGTACAACACTTTGTTAACTATAAATAGATGGGCTTCCTCACATTTTTGAACTATAATTTTTAATATTTTCTATTCTTCTCTTCTTAAAAACTATAGTTTGATTTCCAGACGTTGACAATTTCAAAGTTTAGTGAAATTAGAACACTCACTCATATGAATTTTAAATAAATATAATACTCCAACTAAAAACATCAAATTTAGTATATCTTCTATATTTTATATAACCATTTATTTATATTATATTAAAAAATAAGAACTCCAACAATACAATAATAACTAACTAATGCACTATGGGGGAGGAAGGAGAGTATATTTAAGAGGTGTAACTAAGAGATCTTACGAGTGACTACTTTTCATTAGAAATCATTAGAAAATTTACATCCCTTATTCATATGAACTTATACTTCATCATTCAGTTTATAATTATTTACTTACTATTATTTTTTAATAATATTCACATTATTTTTAAAATATAGTGTAGTACATGCTTTTGAAATTCATGTGCGTTGCACGTGCGTTAAAACTAGGATAAATAAAAAGACTAAAAATAATGGGACATCTCTTTGTTCCTTCCCCACCCCACCCCTCCCTTCTACATAGGGGTGTGCATTCAGTTTTTCGGTTTGGATTTTTTGGTTTTTGGTTTGTAAAATTGTAATCCAATCCGATCCAAAATAAAATTGGTTTGGTTTGGTTTTCCTTTATTCGATTTGGCTTTTTTCAGTTTGGTTATTCAGTTATGTCAATAATTAATAACATAACCAAAGTAATAATATTGATTCTCTTAAATATACTTTATAATATAAATCATAAGTAAAACTTAAAACACAATACTTATAATTATACTTATTATAGATGCTCAAATATAAAATATAAACGTAATTATGATGAAAGACAATAACCAAAAAAGGACAAAAGTGGATAACTCCAACTTAATTCTAAACCTAAACATTTATATATATAATTCGGTTTTTTTCGATTTTTATTTTTTAAAATCCAAAACCAAACCAATAAATCAAACAAAGTAATTTATTAATTCAAAACCAATCTGAAAAACTAAAAAACCAATCCAAATAAAAATTCGATTTAATTTAGTTTGATTATTCAATTTAATCCGAATAGTGCACACCCCTACTTCTACCCCATTTTCACCACTTGAAGTGAAAACAATCAAAAATTTATGTGGATAGTAATTATGAGACCAAAAAAGGAACTGCAAATAACAGTAACTTCATTTCTCTTCTTCAGTTCATACAAAAGGAGAGGAGGCGCTGAGTAAGGGAATAGAGGATATTCCACAGCGACGACTCTCCGGCGGAGCTGGTGGTTAACTCCGCCTTACCACGGCTGCCTGTTGAAAAACATTAATCGATCACCATGGATGGAGAAGAGCTCAAAGAAGGACTTTCGAACTTATCAGATACAGAATTGACCGGCAAAATTGCTAGGCTAAAAAAATCTCTGTCTAGCAACATTGGTGTTAGGTTACCCGATGGAGGTGAAAAGCTTAGGGCAAATATCAAACTGCATGAGGATGAATTAGAATGGAGGAAACGGGTCGGTTCCGATCAGGTTTGACTTTGAATTTTATTCAATTTCTCTTTGTTTATTACTGTTTGATTTCGCAGTTCCATTTCTAGCATTGTGTGCTTGTAGGTATTTTCTTGCTCGTGCATTCAGTGCTTGCTGTAAAATTCTAGTGAGAATAACTTGCTACAAGACTATTATAGACTAACTTCTGATTTATCCTATGCTTTACAGTCAGCTGTACAAGACAATAGTTATTAAATTGCAGTGTGTAGCATCTGCATTATGGCCAATTCGACTAAAAAAAGGGAAGTATGTAGCATCTTTTTACATTTTGGAGAAGTATGAAGTAGGAGTAGTGAGATTCTGAACTATGTAGAGTGTCATTTCCTGCAAAATGTAGGTTTTTATGGATTAAAAACATTCTCTATGAGCTAGGGTTGGAAAGTTCTGTATAGTTATTCAAAATTTTGGTAGAGAAGGCAGTGAAGCAGATCACTCAGTCTTTGATTGTCATATTCCACCTAGTTAATGAGCTTATCTGGTGGTATAGTAAGCAACATAGTTATTAGACTCATTACAGAAAATGACCGAGAAGGTCAACCAGTTAAGGAAACGTCTTGCCAGAAATTTTCAAGCCAAGGATCTAGATCATTTAAACAATCTCCTAGGCATTGGCATCACCTAGTCAAGAATGGTGTATTATTATTTTACATACGAAGCATGTGTTAGATATTCTTAAAGAAACCAATATGATGGACAAAGCTGGTCCCATGGATTTAAATTTATGATGTTACCATAATAGGAGGATACATCTTAGATCTTATAGGATATCGAAGGCTGATTGGGAAATTAAGCTATCTCACTCTTCTCAGGCTAGACATTTTTTTTTGCTATAGATGTAGTAAGTATATTCATGCAGTCTTCATGTGGGATGCCTTCTACGGATTTTAAGATAGATCAAGACCATATCAAGGATTGTAGTATGAATGCCATAATAAAAAAAGGAACACTCAATAGTATAGGATACTTAAATGCAGATTAAACCAGTTCACTAATTGATTGATGATCTATATCTAGACACTTGTATCATCGCAAAGGAAGAAACAGAACATTGTGACTCTATCTATTACAGAAGCTGAATATTGACTCGCAGCAACAACAACTTGTGAATTCATGTGGATGGACTAATTACTTGAAGAATTGAAGTTTACAGTCATATGAAAGAAAGTTATGTTTTTATAATTAAGAAGCATTGCACATAATTCAGTTTTTCTCGAAAAACTAAGCATATAGAAATAGATTGCCACTTTTAACAAGTTCCGTCCATATGGTTTATTTGCTCCATCTTAAGGGAATCTTGAATATTAATGCTGATGAGAACAATGAAATCCAGAAGTTAAGCTCATTCATGATGCCAAGTTGTGAAAGTAGCAAATCAACCTTGGGGAACCTATCTAATACAAGAATATACAGACATACACAAAAACGAAAGACCGCTTCAGCTTCTTAACACACTCCTCTTTACATTGAAAATATGGTGTTGAAGCGAAAAAATGTTCTACGTAGGACACCTGTATCCTATGGAGCAAGCTTAATATATATATATATTTTTTGGTTAAGAACAAAATTGTATTGATACCAAAGTAATATGTACAAGCCAAATAGGAGTTGACCTCCTACTTCTCAAAGAAAATTTG
>JAJOOR010023846.1:0-28015 GCA_036250505.1 Solanum acaule
GCCCTGTTTCTGCATTTCTTTCAGCTGTCTCTATACTTCCGCGCCTGAACACCTTTCCTGCAAAACATGATAAAAACACATAAAAACCAATATAAAAAGGCCCTAGACACACACAACTTGTAAGTGAAATGTATTAGAAATACCGTAAATTCACGGTATATCACCCATAGCTTTTTGAAAGCTACAAAGCATTTTGCTTTAGATATTATCACCTTCTGGCTTCTGTTGAGTCTTTTCTCGGTGCATAATCTTAATTTGTGTCATTACAGAAGTGTTTGGAGAATGAAGATTGCTTGACAGAATAGGTTTGAGAAACTTTGTGAAGAAATATGCGCACTTTATAGTTGATGATATTTGTTTTTATTTCGTGGTTAAGTTAAGTATATAAAATATATTTACTCCAATTTTAAAGGTACATGCGTTACATTTTTTCCATTCAAGTATCTTCTAATTTTCCTTTAATAGATTACTCCGCTTTAAAAATAGGACATTTTTAATTATATTCTTAAAACTTTATTTGATTTAGAGTTGGCACATTTGTAATTTTTCCATTTTTAAATTATACGGACAATTTTAGTAATATTTGTAGGATTTTATGTCCTCTACTTCAATATGAAGTGAAGTGCTAGAATTGAAAAAATTTAAATCATGTACATTTAGAACTAGAGTAAAATAAGAAGATATAACTTGGATGGAAAAAAACGTAAATCCTTTACCTTTAAACTATAATGGGCTTGTTCAAAAATCATCTCTTTCCATATTATGCATATGTTCATGCAAATGCAAACCTCTGCTAGATATATATATATATATACTAGTTTTGACGCATGTGCGTTGTCAAACCCTGTACCACACTATTTTTAAAAATAATATGAATATTGCTAAATAAAAAATTAGTCACTCTTAAAATCTCTTAGTTACACCTCTTAAATGAACTCTTTACTCCCTTCCCCATAGTGCGTTACTTTTTTATTATTGTTTTGTAGGTATTCTTACTTTTAATATAATATAAATAAATATTGATATCAATTACAGAAGATATACTAAAGTGGATGTTTTAGCTGGAGTATTAGATTAATTTAACATTCATATTATGGAGTGTTCTAATTTCACAGAACTTTGTGATTGTCAATGTTTGTAAATCAAACTTGAGGTTTTAAGAAGAAAAGAATAGAAAACATAAAAAAGCATAGTTTAAAAATGTGAGGAAACCCCTCCATTTATTGTTAAAAATGTGTAGTATTAGTATGTGCATATTGTTTCTTATCATAAAATATAGAAGATATACTAAATTGAGTGTTTTAATAAGATTAATAATAATAATAATTTTTTTTTTAAATGCAGTTTAAAAGTTTGATGAAGCCCCTCCTTTTACAGCCAACAAATGGAAGTGTATGAAAAACTGGTTGTGGTGTCTTATCAAAAAGAAGTCATAACCCTTTAGAAAAGTCAAAACCCTTCAGAAAGGTCAAAACTCATCAGAAAAGTCATAACTCTTTTGGAAAAGTCGCAACCCTTTGGAAAAGTCACAACTCTTCGAAGTTGCAACCCTCTGGAAAAGTCACAACTCTTCGGAAAAGTCGCAACTCTATAGAAAAGTCGCAACCCTTCAAAAAGGTCACAACTCATCGAAAAAGTTATAACTCTTCAAAAATGTCACAACCCTTCAATGTGAAAATTTGTCTACCTTTAATATAATATAATATAATACACATAAATAAATATAATAAAATATAAAATATAGAAGATATAATACATTTGGTGTTTTAAGTTGGGGTATTACAATAATTTAACATTTAAGTTATTAGTTCATTCATTTAAGGTAGTATAGATAAAAAAAACGATAGATATAGATTGGTCTAATTTTAATTTGATATGAAATTATAAAATTAAAGAAGACTTTTAAATTAAGGATCATATGTAGAATATATAAAAATGTCTTTTAACTTTGTGGTCTTAAAGATGCGTCCTCACCTTCAAGAAAAAAAGAACATTTTATATTAAATTGAATAAAAATAAAAGTACAACAAATAAATTGAAAAGGAAAGAGTACTTAATAAATGTAGTTTGGATTCTTCAAACAAGTTTTTGATCAAATACCTTTTCTCCAACGGTTTGAGACTTTTCAGATTCTGAACACCAAGTTGTAGTGTGTGCAATGGAAAATCACTAAACTTCTTGTCAAGTAAGAATTGCTGCAAAAGTATATTTTCTGGCTATGAAAATGAATGCATATTAATTATCACGATACTCTTCTCGTTTAAAGTTGACTTATTTCATTCTCCTTTTTGCATCAATTTTTATTGATCACTCTAATATACCCACAAAAAAGTATTGTAATTACATAAGCAAACAACTTTCACAATCTTTCTTCTCTTAAGTGGAAGAGTAGAAAACTTATAAAATTCGTATTTTAAACGCATGAGAAACCCCTTCTATTTATAGACAACAAAGGATAGTATGAAAATGTGTTTATCGTGTCTTTTCAGATAAGTCACAGGCCTTCACAAATATCACAACTTTTCAGAAATGTCATAACTCATCGAAAAGTCACAACTCTATAAAAAAAATCACATCCTTTCAAAAAAGTCACTACCCATCAATGTGAAAAGGTGTCTACTTTTAATATAATATAGTGTATATAAATATAATATTAAATATCGAATATATAATAAATTGGGTGTTTTAAGTTATGGGTATTATAGTAATTTAACATTCAAGTTAGGGAGTGTAATGACCTGATTTCCGTTGTTATGGAGAAAGAATTGAGGTGAGAAAACTTTTTCGTAGTAATTGGATTTTCCTAACCTAGTCCAGATTTGGACGAAATCAGAGTCATTAAGATGTAGGGAAATCTGGTAACAACTAGGTGAGTTAATTATGTTTTTGATTACATGAGTAGTTAGATAACTCGTTAAAGAACTCATACGACTTTACGGAACTGAATTCCGATGAGTAGAACTCCATGAATCGATCTTAGCGCTAAGGGTATTTTCTAAGCGTCGTTGGTTAGGGGTGTGTTCTGAAATGGAGATTTTGGAATCCTCAAAATAACTCTCTGTTTCGTTACAGCCGCTTTGGCGGTGGAATTCACCACTCAGAGGGGGGCCACTAAAGCGGGATGAGGGCCGCTGTGGCGGGCTCAACGCAATTTAAGGTTGTTAATAAACCCCTAAACGACCTTATTATGCACTTTTCAATTTTTAGAGCTACGAAATGAACCCCATGTGACTCCTTCTCATTTTTCACCATTCTTGAGGCTAAAGGTAAGATTTTCACTCCCCTAATTCATTTTTCAATCCCCTAATTCATTTTTCAATCCGTCGAACGTAATAGAACGGATAAATATTGATGAGGGAGGGTTTTGTTATAGATTCTATGGTGGAAACAACCCTAAATTGGGTATTAGGATCTTTGGTTTGGTCTAGGGTTATTGGTTTTGTATAATCCGGATAATTAGACCTTTGATTGTTGATCCTTGCGTTAAATGTATATTTTTAGACCACGAACTAGCGGGAAGAATCCGGAAAGGAAATATTCAAGTGCCTTAGGGGATTCAAACTTGGATTCGAGGTAGGTAATAGTTGTGATTCTATGATTGTGTGATATATGTTTGTAATTGCTTCATTATAATGCATGTATGTATGCGAAAGTTGCATTATTGATCACTCTAATCGTAAATGAGGATCATTGAATAATTGTATGCCATGAATCACCTCTTGTTGTATGATTGTGAGAATATACATTGCGATTGTGATTGTGGTTTGTTGAACGGGCGGGTGTCACGATATGACAAACTAACTGGGATCAGTTGCCTTGTTCCGGCATAAATATGGGATTGTCTACCACGTTCCGGCATAACTAACTATGGGATCGGTCGCCATGTTCTGGCATAATTATGGGATCGGATACCACATTCTGGTATGCTAACTGTTTGGGTTTGGGCTCCATTAGAGGGCTATTGAATGAAGTTCTGTGAGAGGACCATTAAATTGTGTTGTGTATCTACTTGTGATGATGTTTGTTCATATCTAATGATGCTTGATATTGGAAGATGGTATGTTACTATAAATTTATATAACTGTGATATGTGAGAATCGTGAAGTTGTTCATTGTTCGTATATGTTGATGATATTGTACATGTTCGATATGTGTATGTCAGTATATTGTTGTATTGACTAATGTATGTGACACTTAGTGGGATAGCCGCGTGATCCTACTAGTACACGATGGTTGTGTACTGATACTGCACTAGCTCTTATTTTTGTTGAGTACAGGGCATCTTCCGATGGTTATTGACATACCTCGTTTAGAAGATCAGTGATCGCCGATTCGAATTCAAGGGTGAGCCAGTTCTTTCGGGCTTCCTTGAGTTCTCTTTTTATCTAGTCCATCATATTCGGACTTAGACTAGTTCTTTAGATGATTTTCTCATTTAGACTTATGAATCTTGTTAGAGTTTTGGTACATTGACTTTTAGGTTCTAGGGGTTGAATTTCCGCATTAGTTTGTTTAGTTATTTGTTTAAACCTTGGAGTTTATGGGAACTCTATATAATTTTAGCATTTAAACATGCTTCCGTATCTTTAAATGTGTAGTATTTGGTTAAGTTGTTAGACTTGGGTTATAGTAATGGTTCTCCCATCGGAGGGTTAGTGTGGGTGCCAATCACGATGGTATGGGTCGTGACAAAGTTGGTATCAGAGCCCTAGGTTCGTTGATCTCATTGTACCAAAACAAGTCTAGTAGAGTCTTATGGAACGGTACGATGACGTCCGTACTTTTCTTCAAGAGGCTATAGGACTTTAGGAAAAACTCACTTCTTTCTACTCATTTGTGCTATGACTTGAATCCAATTGGTATCTAGGTGATACCAATTGGTATCTTTTCTCTTTTACTTTATGGTCCAAACTAGAGCAACAATAACGGTAACACAATCGCTAGCAAGAGAGGATATGTATAGACTACTGACAGCTGAATAGGGTCACCATTCAGAACAAGTATCCATTGCATCGGATAGATGAAATTTTTGACCAATTGCAAGGCGCATCGACTTTCTCTAAGGTTGCTTTAAGGTCTGGTTACCATCAGTTAAAGATTGAGGCGGTTAAGAATTGGGTTCGACCAAGTTCTATTAGCAGTTTTATGGGGCTCACTAGCTACTATTGTCTCTTATGGTATGAGTTAAGTCCAATTGGTATCTCCCAATTCCAATTGGTATCTCAACGAAGTGAACTAGATGTCGTGGTCACGACTGAGGGGCCACAAGCAAAGCAAATTGCAAACTGAGAAGGTTTCAATTGGTATCTGGCCTTAGGGGTGGTGTGAATGCATGGATGATCAGGAATGGTCATCCATGGAGCAAAATAATTAATTAAGAATTTGGACTTATCTATGAATGGTATCTTTGAAACTTTGAATGCATGCTTCTGGTTGTCTGAATTAACAGCAAATGTGAAGTTGCAATTGCCTGTATGTGATGAGGTGATTATGTGCACAATAAATAGGTGTTTGAACTTTGATATGTACAATATGTTGGCCTGGTCGTTGAAGTTATGCAAGTTGTAAATACTTGAGTATTATGAAATTCATTGTGAAAGGAAGATCTTGACTAAGGATCGTGTGAGTGTCTGGGTGTATCATGGGGATGTGTGGGTTGTGGTGCTGAATTGACAAGAATGAACTGGTTCGTGTATCATGGGATTGACTGGGGATAGACAATGATTATCCTAGTTATGAAGATTATTCTAAAATATCTAAGTAAAGCTGGGAACCTTTGTGGAATTTAGAAAAGAAAAGAGCCCCAGAAAAATTATTGGCAGGGTTTCTGTTTCCGTTATGGCCGCTAGGGGGGGATTCTTCCCGCCAAGGTGAGGCCGCCAGTGCTGAAATTTTCCTGCCAGAGCGGGATGAGAAGAGGCAGAACCTCAATATGTCTCCCATGTTTTCCCCTAGTCACAATTATGGACCCCGAATAGTACCTGAACTAACCCCCACGATCTAATTCATTGTTCAACAATCGAATATAAGTTGTAAAGTGTGTTAAATTTTGGAGAACCTAGGCATATGAGGAGGAAATCAGTGAGGCCGTAGAGGCTGGGGAAATGGTAATGCAGGTAGAGGATTAGTGCAGCCAGGTGAGGAGGTTGCCTATCAAGACGACATGGCTCAGTTATATATTTTTTTGGGCAAGACCGAGTTTGAGGTGTCTCATGCAGTGGTCACTAGTGCTACTCTTGTCTGTGCCCGGATGGCTATTGTTTTGTGTAATCTGGGTTCTACTTATTCGTACGTATCAGTTCAATTGTCTGGGTATTTGATGTGGTTCGTGATATACTTGATACCCCCATCCATGTTTCTACCCCAATTGAATAGTCAATCATATGCACCCATGTGTATTGTGTTGTCCTATTGTGGTTATGGATTTTCAGATTTGGATTGATTTGGTGATGGTATATATGACTGACTTGATATAATATTAGTCATGACTTGGTTGTCCCTTCTATTATATCGGGCTTACTTGTAATACTAAGTCGGCAACTCTAAAGATCCCCGATAGGGAAAGATTATAGTGGGAAGGGGTGTACAAGCCTAAGCTAGCTAAGATCATATCCTCCATTCAGGCTAGGAAACTGGTGGGGTAGGGTTGTTTAGCTTTCTTGGCTCATGTTTGGGATGTTGTGGTAGAGTCTCCCTCTATTGAGTCTGTTCCTGTGGTATCTGAGTTTAAGGAAGTGTTTCCTACAGATTTACCTGGTATACCTCCGGATAGAGATATAGATTTCTGGATTGACTTGGAAACTGGCACTCACCCCATTTCCATCCCACCGTATCGTATGGCTCCATCAGAATTAAGAGAGCTTAAGGCTCAAATCCAAGAGCTTCTTGATAAAGGGTTCATCCGTCCTATTGTTTCCAAGTGGAGTGTTCCTGTCTTGTTTGTTAAGAAGAAGGAGGGTAGTATGAGGACTGAAGATTTTATCTTAATCCATAAGGGAGTGGATTAATACCAGAATGAAAAAATTATGGATAAGAAAGGTCCCAATGAGTATACTTGGGTGATGGAAATTGAAGTATTTTTATAAGAAAGTGCATATAAATTGGGTTAGTCCTCTGAATTTGGTGAGTATACCTAAGTTGAGGTGTCGTATTGATGAAATGGTTGACTTCGTAGTGATAGTCAAGGATGACAGAGCGTAATGGTAATAGGAGTCGTGATGGATTGTGACGGGATGCAACTATATAATCAGACTATTGGTTAAGCAAATTTTGTATAGTAATTACACATTGCGAGTACCTAAGGTTGTGGTTTTCTAATATTTCATGAGCAACGTGGTTGTATGGAAAGTTGTAAGAGATGGTAGGACACCACACAGAATGTTAAAGAGCTAGAGTTATAATGAAGGAAAATATAGTAGAATGTAGTGCAACCTTTAGAGAGAAGCTAGAGCAAGAATATTTTATTTGATTCTTAAGGCTAAACAGTTATCTTTAGAGGAGTAGATAATTGGGTTCAGAGACGCGTGATTTCATTTGTTTTGTTGTGGCTATGGTAATAGTGTCACAAGTCTATTAGATGGATTAAAAACTATTGAAAAAGACTTGAGAAAGGATTGTGCAGACATTAGCTTCAGTGTGATGATAAGTAATTTGGTTTTATTTTTGAGTTTAGTAATCTGTACGATGGAACTTTTAGCGATGGATATTGTAAGATCGATGGAGATGCGATCAATGATAAGCAAGGACCCATGAATTCATAGAATCTTCAAGGTACAAGCTAATGTTGATAGATAAGGGAATTGTGCTATACAGTTGAATTTACAATTCAGATTTTTCATTGTAAGTCTACATTTGTGGTAATATATTTTGTCGAGGTATGAATTGGAGAGGTGAGAAATGATCAATTGTATTCGGTATTGAGCATTTGAAAGGACTTACACCTGGGTTGAGTCGTAAGTTTACTACTATTGATTGTTAAGTACCTAAGAAAGGTTTCATTTTCAAAAGTGTTGGTTTCTAATAAGGTAAAAGGTTGGAGTGTTTATGATGGTTGTTAGTGTTGTGAGTATGATTCATTAGCTATACTCTACTGTCTTTTCATGTTTGTGGGTGTTTCCCTAGTGGTGGATCAGGGGTACCAAATCCTGCGATGTTCTCTTGGTTGAGTGGGAATATTGGGAAGATTTAGTTATCTTGAATGACATAATTGGCGTTGTCTTAGAGTTGTTAAAGTATTTTAGTGGTTCTACATGTACCACCTTGATTATGAGAATTTATAGAAGAGCTACCATGCATATTTGTGGTTGTCCGGCAATTTTAATATTTCATCTTGTCGTCGAGGTCATGTATCGATTATGTGTGGTTGAATGTGGGGATCATTGAATCCAATTCTACTGTTCTTAAGAGGTAATCTACAATTACTAATTCTAGCATTTTGATAGTGTTGTTGGAGGATTTGTATGCTTGGGCATATCCCTCGATGAGTATTTGATGTCTAAGGATCAAATTTTTATAGCTTAAACTCATAGGAAATTGGGTTGTGAGATGGAGATGTTGATAAGAACTATGATTGTTTGGGTATTATGATTGTGTGTTGGCTGGTTCGGGTTCACCTTTAATTGTGGTGAGTTTTGACTTAGGATTTTATCATGGTTATGTGAGAAAGGATTCATCCTGATGTTTGTGTCAAGATCCTTGATAACATGTGGCAGACGTGTGTACGATCAACTTTGGTGGTTGTTGGGAATCGTTTTGTTGATTAGTTAAGTTTACATACAACAATATTTATCACTCGATTGTTGAGATGACTTCATTGAGGCATTGTAAGGGAGGATGTTCAATTGGTTAGTTTGAGGTTGGAGATGAGAAACCTTTAAGGGGTAATGAGATTCGGTAAAAAGGGCAGCAATACAAGTATCCCCAGTATTTCGACGATTCAGATACTACTATACCCTTACTTTAATCAGTCTTTCCTAGTTGATCATTATTAGGGGACGAGTGATGGGTCAATTGGTATCTATTGTAAAGACCTGATTTCCATCGTTATGGAAAAACCAATGGAAAAAGAATTGGGGTCAGAAAACTTTTTTGTAGTAATTGGATTTTCCGAACGTAGTCCAGATTTGAATGAAATCAGAGTCATTAAGGTGTAGGGAAATCTGGTAACAACCAGGTGAGTTAATATAACTCATTAAAGAACCCGTACGACTTTACGGGATTGAATTCGGGTGAGTAGAACTCCCGAAATCAATCTTAGTGCTAAGGGTATGTTCTGAGCATCGTTGGTTAGAGGTGTGCTGTGAAACGGGGATTTTGGAATTCTCAAAATAGCTCTCTGTTTCGTTCCAACCGCTTTGGCACTGGAATTCGCTGCTCTGGCGGGGCAGCTACAACGGGATGAGGGTCGCTGTGGCGGGCTCGACGCGACTTAAGGTCGTTAATAAATCCCTAAACGACCTTTTTATGCACTTTTTGATTTTTAGAGCTAAGGAATGAACCCCAGGCGACTCCTACTCGTTTTTCATCATTCTTGAGGCTAAAGGTAAGCTTTTTACTCCCCGAATCCATTTTTCGATCCGTAGAACGTAATATAATGGATAAATATTTATGGGGGAGGGTTTTGCTATAGATTCTATGGTGGAAATAATCCTAAATTGGGTATTAGGATCTTGGGTTTGGTCTAGGGTTAGTGGGTTTGTTATAATCCATATAATTAGACCTTTGATTGTTGATCCTTGCGTTATTTGTATGTTTTTAGACCACAAACAAGAGGGAAGAATCCGAAAAGGGAAGATTCAAGTGCCTTAGGGGATTCAAGCTTGGATTCAAGGTAGGTGATGGTTGTGATTCTATGATTGTGTGATGTATATTTGTAATTGCTTCATTATAATGCATGTATGTATGCGAAAGTTGCATTATTGATCACCCTAATCATAAATGAGGATAATTGAATAATTGCATGCCATGAATCACCTCTTGTTGTATGATTGTGAGAATATACATTGTGATTGTGATTGTGATTGTGGTTTGTTGAATGGGCGGGCGTGACGATCCAACACACTAATTGGGATCAGTTTCCACTTTCCGGCATAAATATGGGATCGACTGCCACATTCCGGCATAACTAACTATGGGATCAGTTGCCACATTTTGGCATATTTATGGGATCGGATACCACGTTCCGGTATGCTAACTATTTGGGTTTGGGTTCCATGAGAGGACTATTGAATTGGGTTCGGTGAGAGGACCATTGAATTGTGTTTTGTATCTACTTGTGATGATGTTCGTTCATAGCTAATGATCCTTGATATTGGAAGACGGTATGTTGCTCTAAATTGATATAACTGTGATATGTGAGAATCGTGAAGTTGTTCATTGTTCGTATATGTTGATGATATTGTATATGTTCAATATGTGCATGTGATTATATTGTTGTATGATTATATTGTTGTATTGACTAATGTATGTTTCACTTAGTAGGTTAGCCGTGTGATCCTACTAGTACACGGTGGTTGTATGCTGATACTGCAATTGCTATTAGTTTTGTTGAGTACATGGCATCTTCCGGCGGCTATTGACAGACCTCGTTTAGAAGATCAGTGATTACCGATTCTAATTCAAGGGTGAGCCAGTTCTTCTAGGCTGCTTTGATTTCTTTTTTTATCTAGTCCATCATATTCGGACGTAGACTAGTTCTTTAGATGATTTTCTTGTTTAGACTTATGAATCTTGTTAGAGTTTTGGTACATTGACTTTCAGGTTCTATGGATTAAATTTTCGCATTAGTTTGGTTAGTTATTTGTTTAAGCCTTAGAGTTTATGGGAGCTCTATATAATTTCAGCATTTAAACCTGTTTCTGTATCTTTAAATGTGTAGTATTTGGTTAAGTTGTTAGATTTAGGTTGTAATAATGGTTCTCCCACCGGAGGGTTAGTGTGGGTGCCAATCACGACGGTCTGGGTCGTGACAGGGAGTGTAACACCTCGTAACTAGAAAGAGCTAGAATGAGAAAGAGTGATTTTTGTAAATAATAAAAATCTGGAAAATTTGGTTAAGTTAAGTTTGAGTTTTCGGTCAACTTCAAACGACCATAAATCCTAGCTCAAAATGATTTAGGTGTGTTTCAAGATATCGTAGGAAATATTTTGGAATAATATTTCCAACGCTACTGAGTTTGGGTGATTCTGAATTCGTATGAGTGTGTTATGCCCATTGGAAGTTGGGTTATTCAAATAAGGAAAGTCAAATCCGGGTTTTAGAAGGGCATTATTGTCGTTTCGATGCCCCGTGACTTAATTTCGTTTTTGTAATTAATTGGGGTCTAAACAGACATAGATCAGTTTCCGCTTTCACAAAAGAGTTAGGGTTTTGAGAGAAAAGAAGAGGAGAAAAGAGGAGAAGAAGCAAGAATTCATCGATTTCGTGGAGGATCGCTTGTGGATTTCATCAAGGGGTGATCCCTACGAGGTATGTGAGTCTTTCATAGCATTGGGTTTGTTCACCCACGTGCCAATCACGTTTATTTTAGCAAATTTCGTTCTAGAAAGTTGATGAATCTTGAATGGTGTTCTTGAATTTGTTTTTTTCATTCTTGAATTAGGTTGAATTGAGAAGTTTCTGAGATCTTTACATCGAGTTTTAGAGTTGTTTTGAGTTAGGTTCATCGGTACATATGTTGGGTATCTAAATCTAAAGAAAAATTGAGAAGAGTAGTCGAGTTTAGTTGAATTGGGACTGCAAAATAAAGAAGGAAAAATTCGGGCAAATTTGGGAAGTGGGGCCACGTCGCTGACCTGCTCCTCAGATTTGAGAAAAATCTCTTCGCGGAGTGGAGCGGTCACAGATCGTTCTGCCTCAAAAGTTATTTTCGTGACCAAATAATTAAATATATCTCCACGTCGCGGACCTGCTTTCAGATAGTGAATTCTTGATATTTTCTCACGTTTAGCTATCTAAAAACACTCCTAAACATCATGAGATCTTTCCTATTACAATCCTTGAATCCATAATTCAATTCAAGGAAAGTTAAAAGTCAAGTCAAGAGAAGTTCATAGAGTCTTCCAAAAGTCTTTTACAAATATTTTAACTTTGTTTTAAGACTTAAGTTTTGAGTTGAGTAAAGAGTAAATATTGAAGTCATCTCTTCAAAAGAGTATATCGGGACTATGTATTCCCAACGAGTAAATGTATTCACATTTAAACAAGAAAGGAAACTGAGATTTCCAAAAGAGCATTTGAGCTAGTTTTCAGTAAATAGTAAGAGTAAAGTTCATTTTTCAAAGATTATACGGGAACTAAGTATTCCCAAGAGTTAAAATGTTTTCACATTGGAGCAAGAAAGGAAACTGAGATTTCCAAGAGAGCTTTCAAGCTAAGTTTTTGAGTAATTATCTCAAACCAAAGAAAGAAGTTATGTTTTTAAACATATGAGCTGAGTATTTTGGGAGTAGTATTGACCACCAATATGGGGGATAGTTCAGATAACTCACAGCCCCCATAAACTATGTAGCCATCATGGGTAGTAAAGGATTGTCCTTTTTAGATGATTCCTTAAGTGCTTTTTAGCATAGACCAGTGGATCCATTTAGTTAAGGCGTTCTATATGACAGTTCTGGCAGTATGGGCAACACGTTGTATCACCACTTAGGCTCAGAGTGGTGGTTGTCGGTTAGAGAAACTCCCACAACAGTATTTTGTATTTTTATATACATCAGAAATATTTGTATTTTTATATACAAATTGTATCTTTTCATACATACAAAGTTATTATTGTATTTCTAAATACACAGAGTTGAAAACCATGTTTTAGAGCTTTTTCTTTATACTGCATTTATTTACACTGCTTTATATTGAAATCAATTCAGTTGAGTTGAGTTGAGCCAGGTAAGTTCTTCAGTTCCTTTCAAGCTTATGTCTTATTTTAGAATTCCCCTCGCATACTCGTACATTTAATGTACTAATGCCATTTCGCCTGGAACTTATTATGATGCAAACACAGGCAACCAGGATCATCATCCAGCGCCTCGTTGATCTAGTTGAGCATTCAGAGTCAGTTGGTGAGCCTCCTTGATTTCCGGGGGGCCTCTTTGTTATCATTTGCTTTTTAGTATTTCATTTGTTAGGATGATCGGGGGTCTTGTCCTGACATCCATCTCAGTTGTTTAGAGGCTTCATAGATAGATAGCCAGTTAGTTCATTTGTCTTTACTTTGTTATTGGCTTATGTTCAGATTTGAGTGTAACATCCCAGAATTTTTTTCGAACTGAGACTCGAACCATCCTTCATTGTGAGTTGTATTTTTACTGAGAAATTTAAATTTCTTGAGTGTTAAGGTCACTAGATGTAGCACCTTGAGTTTCAAGAAGAACTAAAGAGAATTCATTCAAGTCGTTCCTTAGTTCTTCTATGTTTTGGGTCAACTACAAATGACCATAACTCTTAGTACAAAATGATTTAGGTGTGCTACAAGGTATTAAATGAAAGGTCATTTAATTATGATTTATTCATCATAATTTTCTTCTTAAAATTTAAGGATTCAAGTTGCTGATAAGTTCTTGGTAAGTGTTCTTGAAGTTTCCTTATTGATTAAGTTTTGATGTAAGATTCTACTTGGGTCAACTTCAAATGACCATATCTCTTAGAATATAAAGATTTACAAGAGACATAACCTATCCAATTAAAGCTATTTGAATATACTTTCCAACACCACCAATTTCGTGTCAATCCAATTTCTAAGTAAAACGTTACGACTATTTTAGTAACCTATACAGTGTTGTTACGAATTTAGCCGACAGGAAAACATTAAAAATGGTTGTTTTTGTTTTTTACCTCCAAGAAAACCCTAAAAGAATTTGATGACTAATAAAAGGCTCAAAACAAATCAGATTTTCATCTTTTAATCCATCATTATCTTCTCTCTCAAACCCTAGGGAAAAACCCTAAGTAAATATTAAAGTAGAAGACTCCATTCAGGATTCTTTCAATCATTTTCAAGATACTTCTTCAAGGTAAGTCTTTTTCCAAGAATTCCATATTTTTGTTCAACTCAAAATCCTCCATACAATTATGAATCACTAATGAAAATCATAATTCTTGGCCATAGAGATTTCAAGAAACTAATTCAAGAATCTCAAGAAAGGTTTTCTTGATCGTTTATCTTCAAGCTAGGGTTTCAAGACTTCTGATCAAGTTCTTCTTCAAGATTCTTCAAAAACCTTGTTCTTCTAGGTATGTAAGACTATCATAGTGTTGGACTAGTTCGTCATCACGCCCTACATATACTTTCAAATAAGTAAAAGAGAAATCTAGGATTCTACCCCTAGATATGAGTATTCTTGAGATAAGTTGATTTGAGTTCTTGAGTTCATGTTTCTTTTAAAAATTATATTCCTAATTATTGAGTTTCTATATTTTTATTGATATCCTTGAGTTGATTTGTGCTTGTCTATAATTCAGCATGAACTCTATTTTGAGTTATAAATCTTGAGAAGTTTTTCAAAGCCAACACTTGTGTTTTAAAAAGAGTTTTGAGGAAGTAAGTATGAGAATGAGAAGAGTCATATACACGAGTTCCATATTGGTATGTAGACCCTCGAGTCAAGTCGTTCATTCCTATAATTTCGCATGAACTTCATAATTTATGCATCTTTAAGAGGAGTAGTACCTTCAAGTTCTAAGTCTTGAGTATTGAGCCCCTAATCCCTTTTGAGATTTTATTCCTAACCATGGGACTATTACATATCACCCATAGATTCTATGAGTTGAGTTGTTCATGCCCATAATTCTGCAAGAACCCGATGAGTTGTACATTCTCGATATGAGTAGTATCATGAATTCCATGAGTTGAGTTGTTCATGCCCATAATTCAGCATGAACCCTATGAGTTGAACATTCTCAAGAGGAGTAGTATCATGAAGTCCATGAGTTGAGTTGTTCATGCCCACTATTCCGCATGAACTCTCTGAGTTGAGCATTCTTGAAATAAGTTGTGTCATTGAAGTTCTTGAGTTCTAAGTTGTTGAGTTCTGAGTATTGAGTTCTATGTATGGTTATTGAAAACCATTAATTGAGTCGTTCACGTCCATAATTCAGAATGAACCTTATTTTAAGAAGTCTTTTTACAAACATTTTAACTTTGTTTAAAGACTTTAGCTTTGAGTTGAGTAAAGAGTAAGAGTAAAGTTCATATTCTTTAAAATGATATATGGGAACTAAGTATCCCCAAGAGTAAACTGAGATTTCCAAAAGCGTTTTGAGCAGTTTGAGTACTATCTCTTTTAAGAGAAAGATTTTTGAGTAATTATCTCAAATCAAACAAACAAGTTATGTTTTGAAACATATGAGCTGAGTATTTTGGGAGTAGTAATGAGCACCGATATGGGGACGAGTTTGAGTTCAGATAACTCACGTCTCCATAAACCATGTAGCCATCATGGGTAGAAATGATCATACGTTTTAGATGATTCCTTAGTGCTTTTTAGCATAGACTAGTGGATCCACTTAGTTAAGGCGTTCTATATGAAGGCAAAGTATAGGACAGTTCTGGCTGCGTGAGCAAGACGATGTATCATCACTTAGGCTCATAGTGGTGGTTGTCAGTTAGAGAAACTCCCACAAAGTTATATTGTATTTTTATATACACACTTAGTACTATTGTATTTTGTTCAATACATTGAGTTGCTTTCTACTGTTTTAAAAGCATTCTATATATCGCATCTCTTACTGTTGCTTTATATTGAGTTGAGTATCCAGAGTTTGAGTACCAAGAGTCGAGTGTCTTCTCATTGAGTTGAGCCTTGTTTCACTGAGTTGAATATCTTATTATTTAGTTGAGCCATATTTCACTGAGTTGAATATTTTATCTCTCAGTTGAGTATCTTATCCTTGAGTACTTCTGTGTTGAGTAAGTCTAAGTAGTTGTGAATATCCTTGAGTATTCCTTGAGTTGAGTAAGTTTGAAAAGATGTAAGTATGTTTACTTTTTATCAAGTTCAAGCTTATGTTATGCTTTAGAATTTCCCTTATATGCTCGTACATTCCAAGTACTGAGTCATTTCGCCTGCATCCTTTCATGATGCCGATTCAGGTATTCGGGATCATCAACAGGAGGTTTGTTGATACCACATGGATTTCAAGTTAGCTATGGTGAGCCTCCTTGCTTCCGGAGGATTTCATTTACTTTTCAGTTTTGTCAGGATGTCGTGGATTTTGTCCCGGCTTCCATCTTTGTCATTTAGAGGCTTCATAGATAGAACGTAGAGTTTGAGAAGTTTGTTTCATTTATCTTATTAAATTATTAAAGTCTTGAGTTGCCTATTGCTGGCTAGTTGAATATTTTATTTTTTATTCAGAGTTACTCATTTGAGTTAAAGATTTGTAAGTTTCATGAATTTTATTCAGTTTTTAATCTTTGTATGCTTGAGTTAGTCTTCCGGTTGTAGTCAGCCAGGATGAGGGTTCGGTTGGGGACCAACAATGGTTCTTAAGTGTCGGCCACGTCCAGGGTGTAAGCTCGGGTCGTGACAAACTTGTTATCAGAGCACAGAGTTCAAGTGTCCTAGGTGTCTATGATGAAGCTGTGTCAAGTAGGATCTAATTTATGGTTGTGAGGGCCCCACTTCTTAAAATAAGTGACTACAGACATTTAGGAAAAACTTCCCTTCTTTCATACTCCTAATTGTGCAATAGAGCTGTGTCATAGAGATTTATTCATACTCGTGCCTTTCTCAGATTCATTCTACTACCCATCATACTAGAGATGGTTGAAAAGGAAAGTCAGTTGTTTATCGATGAGTTGTCCTTAGCAAGAATCTTGAGGAAGTCATGTGACTCTAGAGGGGCATGAGAGAAGCCCATGAGTGTGTAAGTGTTCAGTTTCAGAGGAATGCACCCATAATTATATGAATCGTGTGTTTGAGCTAAAAGCGAGTTGTACTCTTTTCCTTAAGCCTTGTTTTAGTTGAGATCCTTATGAGGAGGTATGTTTAGAGCTTGGGTAATATTTCCACCCCAAAAGGTAGCAGGAGTTACGAGATCATGAGCAGTAGTAGTGAAAGAGCCCAGAGTTAACGGAAAGTATAGAGAGATTTAGTAATCTAAGTAAGGGAGATGGTGTTTCGACAAGCTATGTTACTATTGTTATGCGCCTAGTAAATTATTAATGAAAAGTTTTCCCTTATGGGTAGACTAAGCAGTGATGAGTTGTGAAGATTCTATCATAGGAGGTAGAGTGTGTTTTTGCTAGAAAGGAGTTTGTGATGAAGTGTCATTGTGTAGGTAATGACCAAGGGTAAGTGTTGAATAGAAGAGAAAAAGTATTCATAAAAGATCTAAGCTAAGCTTATGATTTGTTTGAGAGGGTCATGATGTTCATAAGGTTATAGAGTTGATCAAGTAATGAGGTATAGTATATAGGTGAGCAATCATATTGATATTCGGGTTTAGTAATGAATATTAATCATGAATTTGATATGAGTGTCATGATCAAAAGAATGACAACATGAGGGTGATGATGTTAGTCTTGAGATTAGATCTAGTAGACTTGACATAGAATAGGTGAGGAATTGAGATGTTGTTGCAGTGAATGTGAGTAGTACAAATGAGAGACCCAAACCTTTAGATAAGGGCAGCGAAGTGTGGCTAAGTCACAAGAGTAACAAGAGCATTAAGAGGTGTGCCGAGATGGTATGTTACTAGATGAGGTTCCAATTAAGTTATAATTTTCCATGTTTGCCTGGATAGTATAATTGAGTTGGCAATGTGGAATAGGTCCATAGCTTTCATGTGTTAGTTTTAGACCTAAGGGGGAGATGATAAGATGAGTAATCAAGTCAAGTGTTGAGAATTTCTTAAGGAGCTGGTTAGTAGGAGTCCATGGAGTTGTAAGAGTACTAAGCTTGAATTTTGTGGTAAGGAGTAATAGTCTTGGGATGAGATTCCCTATAGAGAGGAATAGAACTTGAACCTAAGGATTTGGTTAAGCTTGAATATAGTCAGAGTATACCAATAGACTCAGACCATAGTAAGAGTAACCCCATTCCATACCCAGTCTAGTCGTCATTCGAGGACGAATGATCCCAAGGGGGAGATATTGTAATATCCCAGAATTTTTTTCGAACTGAGACTCGAACCATCCTTCGTTGTGAGTAGTACTTTTACCGAGGAATTTAAATTTCTTGAGTGTTAACGTCACTAGATGTAGTACCTTGAGTTCCAAGAAGAACTAAAGAGAGTTCATTCAAGTCGTTCCTTAGTTCTTCTAAGTTTTGGGTCAACTTCAAATGACCATAACTATTAGTACATAATGATTTAGGTGCGCTACAAGGTATTAAAGGAAATTTAGTTGAATTATCTTTCCAACGCCACTGAGTTTGCTAAGTTTAGAGGTCGGATGTGTGAGATATGCCCTTTTGAAGTCAGGTTGTCCAGTTAAGTAAAGTTACCCTAAAATAGTAAGGGGTATTTTAGCATTTCCTTACCCAATCAGATTTATGTCGTTTTTAGGGGTCTAATATGATGAGGTTCAGTTTTATAATACTAATATACGCCTAGGATTTTAGTTGAGAGTTCAAGAAGAGAAAAGAGAAGAAAAGAGGAGAGGATCAAAGAGTTCGTTCAAGAAATTCAGGATTTCGCCAAAAACTAGTTCTTTGAGGTATGTAAGCTTCCATAGTGTTGGGTTCATTCACCCACATGCCAATCATGATTTATTCAGAGTAATTTCATTCTTCAATTTTAAGGATTTAAGTTCTTGATGAGTTCTTGATAAGTGTTCTTGAAGTTTCCTTATCGATTAAGTTTTGATGTAAGACTCTACTTGGGTCAACTTCAAATGACCATATCTCTTAGAATATAAATAGTTACATGAACCATAACCTATCCAATTAAATCTATTTGAATCTAATTTCCAATGCCACCAATTTTGCGACAATCCAATTTCTGAGTAAAAAGTTATGACTATTTTAGTAACCTATACAGTGCTGTTACGAATTTAGCCGACGGGAAAACATTAAAAATGGTTATTTTTGTTTTTTTACCTCCAAGAAAACCCTAAACGAGTTTCATGACTAATAAAAGGCTCAAAACAATCATAATTTCATCTTTTAATCCATCATTCTCTTCTCTCTCAAACCTAGGGAAAAACCCTAAGGAAAAATTAAAGTACAAGACTCCATTCAAGATTCTTCTTCAAGGTAAGTCTTTTTCCAAGAATTCCATTTTTTTCAACTCAAAATCCTCCATACAATTATGAATCACTAATGAAAATCATAATTCTTGGCCATAGAGATTTCAAAAAACTAATTCAAGAATCTCAAGAAAGGTTTCTTGATCGTTTATCTTCAAGCTAGGGTTTCAAGACTTCTAAACAAGTTCTTCTTCAAGATTCTTCAAAAACCTTGTTATTCCAGGTATGTAAGACTATAATACTATCACGCCCTACATATACTTTCAAATAAGTAAAAGAGAAATTTAGGATTCTACCACTAGATTTGAGTATTCTTGAGATAAGTTGATTTGAGTTCTTGAGTTCATGTTTCTTTTAAAAATTATATTCCTAATTATTTAATTTCTATATTTTTATTGAGAGTCTTGAGTTGATTTGTTCGTATCTATAATTAAGCATGAACCCTATTTTGAGTTATAAATTGATGTTTTTCAAAGCCAACACTTGAGTTTTAAACAAAGTTTTGAGGAAGTAAGTATGAGAACGAGAAGAGTCGTATACACGAGTTCCATATTGGTATGTAGACCCTCCATTCAAGTCATTCATGCCCATAATTTCGCATGAACTTCATAATTTGAGCATCTTTGAGAGAAGTAGTATCTTCAAGTTCTAAGTCTTGAGTATTGAGTTCCTAATCCCTTTTGAGATTTTACTCCTAATCATGGGACTATTACATATTACCCATGGATTCCATGAGTTGAGTTTTTTATGCCCAAAATTCCGCATGAACCCTATGAGTTGAATATTCTCGAGATGAGTAGTATCATGAATTCTATGAATTGAGTTGTTCATGCCCATAAGTCAGCATGAACCCTATGAGTTGAACATTCTCGAGATGAGTAGTATCATGAATTCCATGATTTGAGTTGTTCATGCCCATAATTCCGCATGAACCCTCTGAGTCGAGCATTCTTGAAGTAAGTTGTATCATTGAAGTTCTTGAGTTCTGAGTTGTTGAGTTCCGAGTATTGAGTTCTATATATGGTTATTGAAAACCTTGAATTGAGTTGAGTAACTTTGTTTTAAGACTTAAGCTTTGAGTTGAGTAAAGTTCATTTTCTTTAAATTGATATATGGGAACTAAGTATTCTCAAGAGTAAATGTTTTCATATTTAAGACGAGAGGAAACTGAGATTTCTGAAAGAGTTTTGAGCAGTTTTAGTACCATCTCTTTTAAGAGAAAGATTTTTGAGTAATTATCTCAAAACAAAGAAAAAGTTCTGCTTTTAAACATATGAGCTGAGTATTTTGGGAGTAGTATTGAGCACTGATATGGGGATGAGTTTAAGTTCAGATAACTCACGTGTCCATAAACCATGTAACCATCATGGGTAGAAAGGATCATACTTTTTATACGATTCCTTAGTGCTTTTTAGCATAGACTAGTGGATCCATTTAGCTAAGGCGTTCTATATGACGGCAAAGTATAGGAAAGTTCTGGCAGCGTGGGAAAGACGTTGTATCATCACTTAGGCTCATAGTGGTGGTTGTCGGTTAGAGAAACTCCCACAAAGTTATATTGTATTTTTATATACACACTTAGTATTATTGTATTCTTTCAATACATTGAGTTGATTTCTACTGTTTTAAAAGCTTTCAATATATTGCATCTCTTACTGTTGCTTTATATTGAATTGAGTATCACAAGTTTGAGTACCAAGAGTTGAGTGTCTTATCATTGAGTTGATCCTTGTTTCACTTAGTTGAATATCTTATTATTGAGTTGAGCCATATTTCACTGAGTTGAATATTTTATCTCTCAGTTGAGTATCTTATTCTTGAGTACTTCTGAGTTGACTAAGTCTGAGTAGTTTTGAGTATCCTTGAGTATTCCTTGAGTTTAGTATGTTTGAAAAGAGGTAAGTATGTTTCCTTTTTATCAAGTTCAAGCTTATGTTATGCTTTAGAATTTCCCTTACATGCTCATACATTCCACGTACTTAGCCATTTGGCCTGCATTCTTTCATGATGCAGATTCAGGTATTCGGGATCATCAACAGTAGCTTCGTTGAAACCACAAGGAGTTCGAGTTGGCTATGATGAGCCTCCTTGCTTCTAGAGGATTTCATTTACTTTTCGGCTTTGTCAGGATGTCGTGGATTTTGTCCCGGCTTCCATCTTTGTCATTTAGAGGCTTCATAGATAGAAAGTAGAGTTTCATTTATCTTATTAAATGTATTAAAGACTTGAGTTGCCTATTGTTGGCTAGTTGAATATTCTATTTTTTATTCAGAGTTACTCATTTGTGTTAAAGATTTGTAGGTTTCATTAATTTTATTTAGTTTTTAAGTTTTGTATGCTTGAGTTAGTCTTCCGCTTGTAGTCAGCCAGGATGAGGGTTCGCTTGAGGACCAACAATGGTTCTTGAGTGCCGGCCACGTCCCGGGAGTAGGCTCGGGTCGTGACATTGAGTTGCCACTTGGCTAAGTTAAATGTTTATTTCTAAAACATTATGAGTTAAGTTTGAGACAGTTGAGTTATCTTGCATTTGAGTTCTTTTCTTAATGCTTAAAGTCTTCCGCTGAGTAAGTAAGCCAGGCCAAGGGTTCGCTTGGGACCAACAATGATTCTCGTGTGCCAGTCCCCCCAGGGTGTAGGCTCGGGGAGTGACAGGGATTTCATGCATTTAAGGTAGTGTATATGTATATATATATACATACTAGATACAATGGATCGTACAAGTACAAACTCAATATATGTTATTTTATTTGTTCGATTTACATGTTACAAACGAAATTAAGATAGTTCATTAAATTTTTACGTAAATTTAAAATATTTTGACTTGTTAATTATTTTGATTTATAGGACTATTCACATAATTTTAAAGAAAATATATGTTACTCTCTCTGTCTTTATTTGTGTGACATATGCTAAATTTTGAAAGTCACCAAATTTTAATATATTTCTTAATTGATAATTATTGTGATTTATAGTACTCATGATTTTGAAATAATATATATGTTACAATGTTTGTCCCAATTTATGCAACACATGTGAAATATGTCATCATAGACACCCACAAATAATTTCGGGGGAAAAAGTACCTAATAAATAATATAATCAATGATTGCCTCTCCTAAAGGAAAACAATATATACAACTATATATTTTAGAATGTAATGAATTAGGTGGCTCAAAACTCCATTAAATAGGTCTTCACAGACGCCTAGAATAATTTCGGCCAAAAAACATTAGGTGCACATATCACCCAAAATCAATAAATTACAACACACGAAAAATGGAAAAAATTGTATATCCCATTGCGGCGCCTCTTATGAACTTAAAAATGCCGATTTGTGCCACTCTGAACCAACCCACGCCATTCATAAGGTCTTCATGAACGCCTACAAAACATTTCGGCTAAAAACACGTCGAGATCACATATAACCCAAAATCAATGGACTATAGCACACGTAAAATGTGAAATTTGGTATTTCACATTTCGGGCGTTGTTTGAACTTGAAAATGCGAACGTACGCCCCTCCTGATGAACGCACACAATTAATAAGGTCGTCAAGGATGCCCACAAAAAAATTCATCCAAAAATACATCGGGATCACATATAACCCAAAATTCATGGACTATAGCACACGTAAAATGAGAAAATTGGTACTTCAAGTTCCAGAGCTTGTTTGAACTTTACAATGCACAACATATGCCCTTATAGACCAACCCATGCCATTAATAGGGTCGTCAAGGACGCCCACAAAAGATTTCGACCAAAAACTCATCGGGATCACATGACACCCAAAATCCATGGACTACACGTAAAATGGGAAATTTGGTATTTCCCATTGCTGGCCTCATTTGAACTTGAAAATATAGATGATTGATCCTCCAGAACAAAGCACACCATTAAAAATGTCATCTTGGATGCCCATAAAAAATTTCGGCCAAAAACACGTCGAGATCAAATATCACCAAAAATTCATAGATTATAACTAACGTAAAATAAGAAACTTGGTATCGTGCGTTTCGGGACTTGTTTGAACTTTAAAATGAAGAAGTTTTCCCCTCCAGACTTACCCAACAAGGTCATCATGGAATCTCACGAAATAATTCAGCTAAAAACACGTTATTTAACATATCATTCAAAATCCATGGACTATAGCACATGTAAAATGGGAAATTTGGTATTTTCCGTTGCGGACCTCGTTTAAACTTGAAAATGCAATCATTTTCCCCTCTGGACCAACGCATGCCATTAATAAGGTCTTTATGGACTCCCACAAAAAGATTCAGCTGAAAACACGTTGGAATCACATATCACCCCAAACCATGGACTATTGCACACGTAAAATGGGAAATTTACTATTTCCCAATCTGGGCCTCGTTTGAACTTTAAAATATAGACATTTGCCCTTTTGGAACAATGCATGCAATTAATTAGGTTATAACAGGCGCCCATAAAAAACTTTGGCCTAAAACATATCGTGATCACATATCAACCAAAATTCATGGACTAGCACACGTAAAATGAGAAATTTGATATTTCATGTTCCGGGCCTTATTTGAAATTTAAAATGCATATGTTTTCCCCTCCAGACCAGCCCACACCATTGATAATATCGTCACACACTCCCACAAAAACTTTTGGCTAAAAACACATCTGGATCACATATCATCAAAAATCTATGGACTATAGAACATGTAAAATGGGAAATTTGGTATTTCCCGTCCCGCACCTCATTTGAATTTTAAAATGCGGGCGTTTGCCCCTTCGGAACAATGCACGCAATTAATAAGGTTGTCACGAATGCCCACAAAAATTTTCGGCCAAAAACACGGTGGGATCACACTCATAAAGTTTTTACAGAAAAATATTTTGGGTGGTCCAAGCGCAGATCCATGTAATATACACAAAAAATAGAAAAAATTATATTTCCCACTTCAGAATTCATTTGAACTTGAAAATGCTGACGTTTGCCCCCCCAAACCAGCGCACACCATTTAACTTGTCTTTAAGGATGCTCACAACAAATCTTGCCCAAAACACTGCTGAGCGCATATATCAATATAAATCATTGGATTATAACACACGAAAATGAAAAAAAAAACATATTTCCCTTTTCGAGCCTAGTTTGAACTTTAAAATGTAGATGTTTGCCTTACTGAATCAACACACACCATTAAATAAGACGTCACAGATGACCACAAAAAAATTTGGCTAAAAATTTACCTAATAAATAATGTAATCAATGATTGCCTCACTTAAAGGCAAACAATATATACTACCATATCATTTAGTACGTAATGAATTAGGTGGCTTCGAACTAACAAGCCCTATTAAGTAGATCACCAAAAACATCCACAAAATATTTCGGCCAAAAAACCTTTAGGCGCACATGTCACCTAAAATCCATGGACTATAACTCACGAAAAATAGAAAAATATGTATTTCTCATTGCAATGCCTAGTTTGAACTTAAAAATGCCGATGTGTGCCCCTACGAACAAACACACGCCATTCATAAGGTCAGAGAGAAGCCCACAAAAAATATCAACAAAAAACACGTCGAGATCACATATCACCCAAAATCGATGGACTATAGCATATGTAAAATAAGAAATTTGGTATTTCATATTTCACGCCTTGTTTGAGCTTGAAAATGCAGATGTATTCCCCTCCGGACAAAGGCACACAATTAAAAAGGTCGTCACAGACTCCCAAATTTTTTTTTGGCCAAAACCATGTCGGGATCACATATCATCCAAAATCCATGAACTATTGCACACATGAAATGAGAAATTTGGTATTTCCCATTATAGGTATCATTTGAACTTAAAAATGCACATGTATTCCCCTCTGGACCATCCCATGCAATTAATAAGATCCTCAAAGATGCGGAAAAAAAAAATTTCGCCAAAAATACGTCAAGATCACATATCACATAAAATCTATGGACTATACCACAAGTAGAACGAGAAATTTGGTATTTCACGTTCGGAGTATCATTTGAACTTGAAATAGTGGACGTTTACCCCTCTTGATCAACACGCTCCATTAATAATGTCCTCACAGACGCGTACAAAAAATTTAAGCCAAAAACACACCGGGATCACATATCACCCAAAATACATGCACTATAGCACATGTAAACCGGAAAATTTGGTATTTCTTATTCTGCGCCTTGTTTGAACTTGAAAATGTACACGTTTGCCCCTCCGAAAAAACCCACGCCATTGATAAGGTCCTTAGGGATGCTCAAAAAAGGTTTCGGCCAAAAACCACATCAGGATCACATATCACCCAAAATTCATGGACTATAGCATAAGTAAAATGGGAAATTTGGTGCTACCTATTATGGGCCTTGTTTGAACTTGAAAATGCAAATGTTTGATCCTCTGGAAAAACACACGCCAATAATAAGGTCGTCATGGACGCCCATAAAAGATTTTGGCCAAAAATCAATGGGATGAGATATCACCCAAAATTAATGGACTATAGCACACGTAAAATGGGAAATTTGGTATTTCCCGTTCTGGGCCTCGTTTGAACTTGAAAATGCGGAAGTTTACCCCTCCATACCAATGCACGCTATTAATAAGGTCATCACGCACGCTGATAACACTCAACTACACTTCTTATGATTCAAAGTGTAGGTGGTCTCTAACAAGAATAAACCCAACAATGAGTTGGGGTCGATCCCACAAGGAGTGAAACATAAATAAATTCAGATACAAAGTATCAAAGAGTTCTAATTTTTTGTAGTATGGAAATTAAAAAAACGCAACATAATTTAAATTAATAATTTTCAATTATCATTATTAAGAGTTTGGTAATCAATTGTTAACGAAAACAATTAATGCGGTGTTTGAACAAATAGAGAGGGAACCTTAGAAGTGTGTGAGCAATCAAATACTAATTTCACTTAATGGGTAATGAACAATTGCTTTAAGTCGTTGAATCTAAATGGGTAGGATGGATTGTAACTATAATAACCATTTTTCAATTAGCTATTATGTTTCGAACGAGTTCCTTCGAACCTCAACAAACTTAACAATGCAAAGCAACCCATATCCTTAATCTAACCCACTTCATCAAGCTGGGTTTTAAAGACACAAGTCAATACAACTATCAATTAGTTACTCCACTCTAAGCAACTTTCACAAGCAAGCATAGAGAGATAAAGCTAGAACAAAATTTTCAACTTCAGTTAATCAATGAAAACATGAATAAATAATTGTACCCATTTAAAAACAACAGTAAATCTAGAAATTAAAATACCTACAAGCTAAATTGTGTATTCAATTACATAGTCACACCCCTAAGGAATGGGGGTTTAGCCAAACATAACAAGAAAGCAAGAAATAGTTACCAAAAAGAAGTTCCATTGGAATCACAAAATCTCCAATGCTCAATGCCAAAATTAAGACTAAAACATTAAAACCGCAATATCTAAGCTCAAGACTCTCTCAAAGAATATTCAGTATTGTAAAAGTATGTAAAAATCACTAAAATCTGTATAAGACCCTTTTTTCTCTCTTAAAAAATTTATATGTTACCAAAAACTTCCCAAAATTTAAGTACGCATTCCCATCAACAAAGTTATTCGCGATCGCCGAATGACTCGGTGATCCGCCGATACACACAACTTCTTGCCATTTGGACTTCACTTCTGCATCTACTTGTTCTGTTCATTTAGGAGAACTAGATCGAGCTCGCCGTTTCATTCAACACATTGCCAAAGTGCACTTTTGTTTGCCGAGTTCACTTAGTTCATGAGCCAACTCGCTAGACCTTTTGGCGAGCTAGAAGCTCATCAGCGAATCGCCAAGTGTCTTTTGCGAGCTACAACCTTCTTTTTCTTAAGCTTTTCCAACTTTTTGCTTCTTTTCACAATGTAATGTCCTTGCCTTGTTATTAAACTTTCATGGCTTCACATAAATAATTAAACATCAGTTGTGAACACAAAATATGCATTGAGTACACTAATTCATTAAATAACAAGCTCTAAATGAGTCAAAATTTCCGACTCATCAACAGTCCCAACTTAAACTTTTGTTTGTCTTCAAGTATAAAACGAGATAAATTAGGTCAACATGGATTTCTACAAGTAGTGATCCTTGAGAATCAACATGAAAGTGCTCACAAGGTTCAATCCAAACATGCTATGTTAATTTTGGCATTTCTTATTGCGGGCGTCATTTGAACTTTAAAATATAGACGTTTGCTCCTCCAGACCAGCGCACACCATTTATAATGTCGTCATGGATGCCCACATAATATTTCGGCCAAAAACACGTCGGGATCACATATCACCCAAAATTCATAGACTAAAGCACACATAAAACAAGAAACTTGGTATCTATTGTTCCGGGACTTGTTTGAATTTAAAAATGTAGACGTTTTCCCCTTTGGACAAACCCAATAAGTTCGTCATGGACGCTCATAAAAAATTTCAGCCAAAAACACATTAGTTTATCATATCACTCAAATTCATGGACTATAGAGCTTGTCAAACGGGAAATTTGGTATTTCCCGTTCCGGCCTTGTTGAGCTTGAAAATGCAATCATTTTCCCCTTTAGACCAACGCATACCATTATTAAGCTCTTCAGGCACGCCCATAAAAAATTTCGGCCAAAAATGCGTCGAGATTGATAAGCTCAAATTACACCTCCCTAAAGAAGTATAAGCGATCATTATCAAGTGAAGAACCCAACTTGTAGGTTGGGGTCGATCCCACGAGGAATAAGATTTTGACTTAGCCGTAACTTACGATTATATTCATTTAGTCAACGTATTTCTGAGACAAGTAAGTAAAGGGGGGGGGGGGGGGGTTGTGTAACAAA
>JAJOOR010023847.1:0-15862 GCA_036250505.1 Solanum acaule
ATTGAAATTAAAAAGACAAATGACAAATAAGTTTTTATATTAGCTCACTTATGAGCAAAATATATTATAACAATCTTTACTAATTTTATAACAATACATAAACTATACTCTCTCCGTCCCATATTAGATGGGCACTTCCAACTTTACACGGTGATTAAGAAATCATTAATACATTGGAAGACTTCACCATTTTACCCTTTGTTTATATCAATGCACATTGAAATGAGTTACAAAAAATACGCATACAATATAGGAATGGTCATATTAATTGTTGGGTAAAATGGAAAAGAATTAATTAATTCTATCCTAATTTAATAAGTGCTCAAATAATATGAATTTTTTTTTTTTTAGTAAGATTCTCATCTAATATGGGACGGAGAGAGTAACAATATAACTTTATTAATGTTGGGCCCGGGCAGCGCCCGGGCTTTCTTTACTAGTATATATATATATATTATTGGTTTATCGATAATGTGTTATTAGTTTAGGAGTTTTGGTGTTGATTTTGATTTTTTTTTAATTATCGGGTTATTGATTCTTAATTGTTTGAGGTTTTTTCCGGATTAACCGATAATCCGATATTAAATTAAGAAATTATATTTATATCATTTAGTATATAATTTTTTTTGACTTAAGATTTAGTTTCATACTTTTATTGCTGATTGTCTCAAACTCTTTTATTCTACAATGTGCTAGTATTTGCTTTTGAGTAAGATGTAATATATCAACGCATATGCATAGTTCATTTGATTTGTCACTTTATTTATAAGTGATTCTTAATAAAAAAAAAGTTGTATTTCATACTTTTATTGCTGATTGTCTCAAACTCTTTAATTCTACAATGTGCTAATATTTGCTTTTGAGTAAGATGTAATATATCAACGCATATGCATAGTTCATTTGATTTATCACTTTATTTATAAGTGATTCTTAATTAAAAAAAAGTTGTATGTCAAATCTTAACGATTAAATCAATAACTAAAATGATAATGATCAATAATTGATAGATCTATAGCCGATAAACTAATATATTAATGATTCTATTTGACAACTGGATCCTTATAATTAGCATTTGGTCACGTGGCTAAGTTTGGTAGGTAAACGGCCCAAATCAATTCATTGAATTTACTATATAGGCATGCATGATTAATTAATTAATTAAAGATTATTATGCCACTTTCTCTAGTCATTAATTATAACTTTATTTTATAGTACTATAGACCTAACAAGATAAAATTATGTTCACCTATAATAAAAGGACATAATAAATATACTAAGGTTATGCCACATTTGGCTACCTAGTGCTTATGCTATTTTTTCATTTCATCTCCTCTCAAATGTTTTGAATTGATTTTATAAGAACACAAAATAAATAGTATATATTAACTTATTGATTATGTTACATGTAGTTTATTTTTTAAAATGGTGATATCTAAACTAAACCAGTATAAACACACCTTAACTATTCTATTGCCAACATATATATAAAGTAACTCTGTCACAAGACTTATTCCCTTTGTACCAATTTGTATTGTCAATGTCTTTTGTTCTCAAATAGCAACAAAATTGAAGGACAAAGAAACTATAATATTCCGAAATTGGAGATGGGGAAAAGATAAGAAGTCATATCCAAATGTATTAACTTCGACCTCTGTCCATCAAGATTTAGACAGAATGAAACAAATCACCTAGTTAACTTTACACAAACCTTGTTAACACTTGTTCATTGCAATAACAAATGTAGAGATGAACTTTGGGCAAGTAGTCTAAGAAGGAAAAGAACATTACTCCATTCATCAAATATTCAGTGCTATAACAAAACAAAATTGCTGTATCATGGATAGAAGATGGCCTAAAAACAAAAACCCTTCTAACTATACACAAATATCTAACTCTTCCACACTACCTTTCGCCCTCACGTGTACAAAATTTTATGAAACAATTCCTGACACTGAGAATAATGAAAGGAATACGCGTATGGAATGGCAGTGTGAAACATAGCACGCTAAAGAATTCTTTGTCTTCTGTTGTTGTCCTACCTTTTTTGACAACTATTGGTGCAACTGGCAGTAGCAATCTTGCCTGCAATCGAGGACTGCTTCATGGCAAAGGCGCCAGTATTCTTTGTACGGAATAGACACCCATGGCAGTGTCGGAGGAAGACCAATCTTTGGAGCAGATGGAGTTCTATATAATGAGAAAGTAAACAGAAGTGAGAAAGCCAGCAAGATTAAGAGTGTATCGGTATGACAGAAGTCATTTTCCATAAAGAACACTTCCTGAGAAATGTTTTCCGGTGTTTGATTGATGATTGGAAAATATATTAAAGACTAATATTAATAATAATAATAAGTAGCAAGTAATATGAAGTAGGAAAAATGACTTCTGCCCATAAAGGAGAAAAGTCATTTCCCCTCTTTTGATGGGACCTCAAAGAACATTTTCTTGTAACTGAACACTAGAAAATGACTTTCTCGTGGAAAACATTTTTCTGAAAAAAGACTTCCGTCAAACCAAACATATCTCAAGAATTAGTTAAAAGGTGTAAGAGAAGATCTATTGAAGAAAAGTTGAAATACCTTTTCCCTGTCAGAACTCCATAAGCTGACAATGCAATAGAAGATCTAGATACATCAGAAAAAACATTTCTATAGTGTGGCCAAACTACTTGTCCTGCAACATATTTTTGCAGAGTTAGCAAACACAATAAACACACTTGAAAAAAGAATAAACAAGAAGCAAAGATGTTATACAACCATGAGCAAGTAAGATGAAAGTATGATACGCTGGGAACAGATAGAAGCTAGTTCTAGTTTCCAGCTTGACTCACTGACATGGTAAAATGGTGCAACAGTTATGTGAAAACTTGTCATGTATATTATTCTTTGTCGGTTTACTTCACTGGTGTCATTACAGTGGTAGTAGAAAAGTTCTATTACTTGGAAAGGGGAAATGTGTAACTATGGGAGAAACAATAAACATCCTGTCAAATTTACACTAAAGAGCCCTTGCTCAATCAATTGTTGAAGAAAATGTTTGCTCCCCGAGTTGTAGATACCACTACATGAATGAGATACTATCAGAAAAAGGCGAGGATGTTGTGGAATTAACATTTAAAAGTTGGACTTGCAGTAAAAAGGATCACACCACGTAGAGGAGACCTCCCATCCAATAAAACAAACTCTAGAAGCAATAAATATGTTATCCTTCACCTCTTTGGTCACAAAATTTTAAGAATTAAATAGTAATGCTCAAGGACTTACTTAAGCTCAAAAAATTGCTGTGAAGAAATGAAACCAGAACTGCGGATCTACAGTGGCGGGGATCCTCAGATCCTGAAACAGTCTTATCAGCAGATTTAACCTCTGCTGAATTAGTGGCATTTCTCTGACACAAAACAATCTCAAACCATAATCCACTAGGAAATCGTTTCCTCCTCATGAACCAAAAGAAAATCTTAATATAAGGTGTGGCATGAATTATAGATATGCCAAACTGAATGGCTATGCAAACAAAGCTAATGGTTGTCTTCATAATGGTGAAGAAAATATAGAACAATGAAGTCGTTGGTAGCAGAAGTAAAAGTGGAGTAAATAGGAGAGACCCAACAACATGTTGTTCCACACTGTATGCATAGCTATCTAGTCTTTGACGAAGAGGATTCCACTTCCTACCCCTGCAATTCAAGGAGGCAAAATGTTAGTGGTTTTTTAAGCAACCACCACAACAGAAGCATATTGGTGACTAACAAAGACAAAAGAGATCTATAAAAAGGAGAGACCTGACACAGCATGCTCTATACTGGTTTCACAAGAAAATGATATAGTGACTTTGTGAAAATAGCTCAGTTAAGCAGTCCTTTCCAGTTAAAAACCAAGCAAAGTTATGGTGGATGTCCATGAAAGAGTTGTTTGGTGAGCACAGTTTGGGAAAAACAACCATGGGAATAAAAATTGAAGAGACAAGTAAATATAATAGAAAGCATAGACTAAATAGGCCGTCAAAAATGAACATTTGTTCCATATAAGTTAAATAATGATTATAACCAGAACATAGACAGCGAGGTTAGGTATTTTTGGTTAGTCATCTTTCCTTTCAGCTGCTAAACTCCCCACGGTATCAGATGAATAACCAAATTAAAGTGTGAAGCTATTACACTCCCCTTTTGATAACCACACTCCTCTTCTATATTGTTAGACAATATTAACCTTGCGAAAATTCACGTCCCTCTTTTACCTCATTCCTCTTCAAGGAATGACCCTAACATAGATCACACATTATTTTCCCCATCTTGATCTTGCATATCCCCCTTTTTCTGTTCCTTCTTTTCCTGCAGTTCCTGCTTTAGCAAATGGTGGCGTTTTCCGATCTGTTGTCCAGCAGAAAATAATCCCTACGCCATGGTTAATATCCATAATTTTTTCCAGTCACCGCGGAAGTAAAATTATTGACTAATTAATTCCAGACAAAGGTAAAGATCCTTGTTTTTTAAGTTTAAAAGGGGAGAACTGGTTCAACTCACACTTCACTAAAAATGATGAAAGATTTATTTTTAGCTTTTAGGGCATTTGGATTGAATGTTCACAGGGAACACTTAGTGTTGAGTGATGAAGCTTCAATGTTTACCTCCTCTTTCCAATGTTATTAAGTAGCCTACAAGAATGAACCAAGTTCTGTTGTATGCCAAAAAGAAAAAGGACTATATATTTTTGGTCACCATGTCTAAACCACGTAGTGACCTCAAAAAGATAAAGGTTGATTAACCCTGGATTAATTGATCAATACCAGTCCACAAGATACTTTAGAGTGCAGATAGCATTATAGGGAAAGATACCTGAAAAGTCGCCATAAAGCATCTACTGCCTGTATTTGCCACGAATATAGCAGTGTAAGCAACCACTGAAGAGCAGAAACATGTGTAGTTGCTAGTGAAATTGTGTCGATGATCAGAGCAGCTGCTGCTGTCAGACCAAACAATGAACCAAATACAGCTACTACTTTTATGAGATGAATCAAGAAGAAACCCAATAACCACCATAGGGTAGACCAAATTTGAATAGCAATCAGGGAAATTGTCCCAAGAACTCCGGCTAGCTCAGTATTCAACTTGAATCCCGCTGGATTTCCCATAAGCCACACACAACCAGTACGCAGAAGATAGTTAGTGGCATTTTCAGAAAAACTTGAAACCCACACGCAAGCTGCTCTAGCTCGAGACCACAATATGATGCCAAGAAAGTTCCCCAGAAGTAGATCAACTACAAGGCCTGCCCACATGGAATGTTTGTGAAATGCCGCTTTCTCAGCATACTCCACACAGGATTGAGACCTAAATACAAGTCCTCTTAGTGCAGAAATTAAAATCAGAAAGCATAGCAGAAAAAATAGTATACACATATCAATCAATTGCACCAGGTTCATTATATGAATCCTCTGCATTCATTTTGCTCTATCCAGAATACACAGAACACACATAGCAGGATGGTTCAGAAAAAAAGGTTATCAGAGAAAGTTTACCTGAGACCATAATCTTTGAGAATAACCGGCCAATAGAGGAGCTGGCAGCATCGAATTTCCATATTTTTGCATGTATTGGAGAATACCTTCTCCAACGCAACATAGATATATGAGTGAGACACATGGATCAAGCAGGCATGGAAGAACTGAAGGATGACGTAGAAGATAGTAGAGAATGATGCAAGCAATATAGCAAGCAGTTGCCATGTCAAAATAGAAAACCTGGCAAGACATTGGATAGCTATTAGAAATAGCAGAGAAACCAATGAAGCAGCAGAAAATCAAAGCATGTCAAAGTTTAAAAGATGTTACATGCAAAAGAAATGGAAGGGAGCCCTGGATCTTTTGGCAGAATAATTTGCTTCTGTAAAGACTCTAGCTGCATTAGCAGTGTTGATAGATAGAATTACAGCATCCTGTTTTTCAGATAATTGAAAGCAAAGAGGTTTAGAATCAGTTAACAGTGCAGGTAAGATTAAACTTCATAATTGGTATACCAAGTCAAGATATGGCCGCTTCCTGTTAAGATCCTTAACCCATTCAGGCTTCTTGCAATGGTTTGTCACCTGCTCAGATGAACTCTTGAAACCCAATGAGTAATGGTGGCCACCAAACACAGGAATTCCATAAAACACTACCTGAGTTTATTGTGAAGAAAAATAGAACAATAAGGAACTGCAAGACAAAGTCAAGTAAATCTAAGGATGTCGTATGGGTGATTATGACTTACATACGTGGACATCTAATTGGAATATGGTTTCTCCCATCCTATGTATGTGATGAACTTTTGGTATTAGCTCTACTTTTCTGCTAACAGCTTGAGAATTATCACATACAATCTGTGCCCAAATATTATCCTTTAAAGAGAATGCCCTACTCTGCTCTAGTATTGCATCCAATTTGTGACATCCACATCTCCATCTTCCACGTTTCCCTTCAGGTGCATGTTGTTCAGCACACACACATGTCCTCTTGCTAGTAGAGTTGACATGCTTTTTCCCTTTGCTTCTGACCATTAGCAACTGCCCATTGCTGCTGAAATCTGCTGCATAATAACCTAGCAGAGATAACTTGCTTTTATCTTGTAGAAACACAGGCATCTTTCTGTTTATGCCTTGAAGAACCCTCTAATAAAATGAGACAGAAATCATCATATAATAAATTAGACAAAAATACTAGTACAAGATAATTGCAACAAATTTGTAAAAGAATAAAAAACAGTTTTCATAAAATATATATAGTGCACATGTAAAGAAATACAACATAGTTATCTGTACAAATGAATCAAATCCATGAACTAGCATGGGATAGTTGCAAAGTATAAGTAATAAGAATGTGATTTCCTATAATTCTGGACAAAACTATAATGGACGGAGGGTTATCACCCACAAAAGCCACTTACACAGTACATGTTTTTGTGGGTGTATAATTGATCCCAAACATCTCTAAATCCACGTTGACATATGTTCAATGATTATCATCCAGACTTCTCATATCAAATAAAAACCAGAAGAAACTTGCTCAGACCAACCATATTGATCCATTTGCTTGAGGTTTAGAAATTTTATCTCCTTAAATTAAATGCATTTACTTTAGTACCTAAGCTTTAAGTGTGTAAAGGGGAGAAAATGGTATTTTACTATAAGCACCATACCAAGGAATGTTACCACATTTTCATTGGTTATTTCTTAGCATAAATGTGGCTTATATTTGGAACAAGGAGGAAGTTCCACTTATAACTACCCTCATATTAACCGCATGTCCTCATACCATCTATTTATGCAGATTCCTCAAATATAGCCAATAAAGATTCATTAGTCCCAAAGTTTCCTAATTTTTTAGCAATAAACGAAAAATCTAATTCATCACAAGTTATACTCTATAGATGCCAAACATTATCTCTTTTTCAAAATAAAAAGGCAAAATTTCATTGCCAAGTTCATCTCCATAAAATGGTGTCAAACAGTTAAATAAGAGAGGGAAGGAAGCTCAACCTTTACCCACTTCCCCTTTCCACACTTAAAATATTAACCAGTTCACTATGTTTCATCTTTTTCATATTTGAAGATGATCACATCTCACCCTTTATTTCACTATTTTCATATTTGAAAATGATCCCAGGTCACCCTTTATTCCACCATTTTGACATTAACTAGCTCACCATTTTCACAACAAACTTTTAGAGTAAGGCAACATGCACTTTTTACAACAAACTTGAAAACACAACTTAGATACTCAATTCACATCACAACAAACTTGAAAAGATAAACTTAGAAACTCAATTCACATCACAACAAACTTGAAAAAACACAAACTTAGGATACTAAATTCTCATCAACCCAGATTGTGAAATTTGAACACCAACCCAGCTCACCAATGTTTCATCTTTTTTCACATTTTGAGATTAACCCAATTCACATTAAGGCACTTTTTTCAACTTTTCTCACAACAAACACTAAATTACATAAACCCAGATTGCAAAATTATGAATCTTTGAAGGGTTATTTAAGAAATTTTACCTCAAGATTCATATGGGTCGTCATAGAAAGAAGTGAAGATTCATCGCAAGCGAAAGCAACAACAATGTCGAAAGAAGCATCAGATGAAGAGATAAACCAACCAAACAAGAAAGCATAGGAATGCAAATTAGTCAATTGATTTAAACAAGAAAGATGGGTTGGCCACCAAAGCCTGCACTTTCTATTGGTTCTTCTCATTTGTCTATTCATTTCTACTTTTGATTCAAAATTTTGACCATTTGAGTGTCTAAATCTTCCATTTTTGTGGCTTTTGGGTGGATTTTTTACGAGTTAATTACAGATCTTTGTGGGATTTTGAAAGCTCTGCAAAGAGAAGAATTACAGATCGAAACATTGGAGGGGAGGGGAGGGGAGTGACTGGGGAAGAGAGATTCGCTTTGGAAGTTGCGAGTAGTAGGGAAGTAAAGTGGAAGAATGTTTCTTTCTTGGTTATATCTCTCTTCTATTTTTTCCCTTTTTATTGGTTGTATTTTGAGTGACTTTATATTTTACAAATTTAAAATGTATTTCACAAGTAGAATTTGTAAAATATGTTTAGTGAATAAGACTTGTAAATTATTATATTTTGGAAAAGAGATATTTAAATGCAAATTACATTTGACAATCATATATAAGAGATATGATTGGTATCTCTTCTCTTATTTGAGAAATGTGATTTATAAGTTTGCATTAATTGCTATGTTAAGACACATTTGAGAACAAAGAATTACATTGTACACTTGGGATCACAAAGAAGTTTGGATTTTCTTTCGCATTAAAGCACTTAGTGAGTTTGAATATATTTTGAATTATTAAGATTTAGAACAAAGTCTAATATTATTAAGAGGTATTTGTGTGACTTGTGAGGATAATATTCATCATCACTTTATCCACAATCATTAGTTACTACCACTAACCACCTTTGTTATCACAACCACCATCATTACTAACCACCTCTCCTATTACAACTACAACTGTCACTGTCACCATCATTGTTAATCACTTTTTTACCGTTGTCTACTACCAATCATCTATGTCATCACATTTACCACCTTTGCTAACTACTATTCTTCAATTGCTACCATACTTACCTCCCCCAACATTATGATTATATTCATGGTCATCACCATCCCGTTTGTTAGGATTTTGCTTCGATTTTTTTTATTATATTTGAGTTTTACTCTTTTCTAAAAGGAAAGTTAAAACATTACCATAATTGCTTTTACCTTTCGGTAAAGAAAAATATAATTTTCTTTCATATTTGAATATTCTTTCTTTGGAGGAAACATTTGGAACTTTATAAATTAAAGATCCTCTTCCCATACCAAGGACGTAAGAGTATCCACAATGTAGCTATTAAAGAGTTTTGTTTATAGGAGATATTCTCTGAACAATCACATTTATTGATCACATATTTATTACACTATTACAAAACTATTCTTCAAAAATACAACATTTATTGATCAAACTTTAATTTAATAAAAAATAAAAATTGAACATAAGTTGTAGTGTACTAGTATTTAATATAATCTTCCCACATATTACAAACAACCCTCTCACGTTGAACTTACATTTTTCAATTATATGATCGAGAAGATGAACCAACATTGTTACTTTTAGCCATTTCTTGGTTAATTTGGTTGGTAAGTCAAATATAATAAAAATTGTTGAATATAAATAGTAAGGTAGGAATTGATTTGAAAGTAATACTCCCTATGTCCATCTTTACTTGTCCACTATACTAAAAATAGTGGTCCAACAGTACTTGTCCACTTTGGAAAATCAAAACATAATTTACCCTTTTATATTTGTTTCACCCTTGCTATTAAATACTATCCAACATCTAATACATTTCTCAAAACATTAAATTTAATACTCCATCCGCCCATATTAGTTGATCATCTTACTAAAAATAGTTGTCCCATATTAGTTGTCCACGTTACTAAATCAAGAAAGCATTAATTTTTTTTTTCCTATACTACTCTTGCAATTAATTCTTTTTTGAAAGTGTTCACATTTCTTTGTAAAATTCCCAATAAGTATTTTAAAGGGTGAATTAATAAAACTATCTTCTTATTTATGATTTCTTAATATGCATGTAAAAAGAAAAGTGATCAACTAATGTGGAACAAGAGGAGTATACTCTTATTATTTATTGTTTCTTAGGGTGTGTGTCAGACTAATAATGAACAACTATTGTTGGATAAAGAGAGTAATAAACTTTATGTTGGTGATAATAATCATTATATGTGATATAAATGATTCTAAAAGTAATGATATGAATTATAAATTTTATTTACATATGAAATAAATTGTTAGTTAATATAAATGTATGATTGTCTTTACAAAATATACACTTGTTGGATAATTGTTATATTTAAAAAATCTCAAATCATGATTTTTGGAGAATCTAAAATTTCATCTCATGATATGACATCATCGTGAGATCGTATGTCTAAACACTGATTTCATCTCGCCATATGAAATCACATGCCCAAACACCTACTTATAATATTTGACTATGCATAGTTTATCTTCAACTAATAAAATTACGTGTCTTGGATCTCTTATATAAGAAATACGTGATATTTAAAGTACTTCCATAATGTTATCATATTCAAATATAAAGTAAAAGTATAAATTAGACATAGTAATTTGATTATTGAGTAGTTTAGCACGTTCAAAATGAAAATTCACAATTTTAAGGGATTAAAAAGTATACAAGTCATATCTCTCATGCCGACATCGTATGTTAGCTAAACCTAAGCTAGTGGTGTCACCATGGCAAGAGGACGGGGAAGAGGAAAGGGAAGACCAAGACAGGAAACTATTCTCACTTTGGGTAGCGCTAATGAGGCAAAACTAGAATCAGAGGGGAAGAAGAAAGTAACCCCTGCTGCCACACATGCTCGAGGAACCCTAACTGAGCCCACTCCGATCTATGCAACTGATGGGGTCAAACAACTCCACTTGAGTACGAAAGCTACTACTAGCAAGACAGAACCAGTAATTGCGATTGTGCAACAGAAAAGCGAGGTGAGTACCAATGATACAGTAACTGGGGCACCTCCCATTACAACCATAGAGAAAGGTAAAGCTCCGATTGAATCATGAGCTAATCTTTTTGCTAAGAATAGATCAGTTACAAATGGTATGGCTCTATCTTAAATCCCACCTCAAGTAATTGATGGAAAATCAGTTATACATTTAGATAAAACAGAGGTGGATAGGGAAATTGCAAAGTGGAAGTGTGCTCTGATAGTGTATGTCCTTGGTGAGTCTCCAGGATACAGTACCATGCATAGATATATTAGCCAGACCTGGACAGAGGTAGTGACGCCTGAAATATTCATTCATGAGGAGGGGTATTTCATAGTGCGGTTCCAATCTGTGGAAGATATGCAAGCTATCATGTTTTCCGGGCCGTATTCTATAAATAATAAACCCCTATTTTTAAAGAGCTGGACAAAGAATTTTGATGTTGATCAGGAATTCCCCACAAAAATCCCTATGTGGGTTAAATTTCCCAACCTACCCATGAACTGCTGGGGTTATGATTCACTAAGCAGGATTGCAAGTGCCATTGGAATTCCAATGTTTGCAGATGAGCGCACGACTAAGCAGATGAGAATTTCTTTTGCTAGAATGTTGGTTGAGATGGATGTTACTAAGCCACTACTTGATAAAATCAATGTCATGGATCCAACTGGGAAAACAATAGTACAAGGAGTGAAATATGACTGAAAGCCTATTTTCTGCCAGAAATGCCAAGTAGTAGGTCATGAATGCCTTCATGAGCAGTCTATGAGACGCAGAAGAGCCCTGAAAAAGGTAGTGCAGAAGTGGATCTCAAAGGAGGTAGTGAAGCCAGTCATAACAACCGCAAATGAAGTACCTAGACAAGCAACCTCCCCTACAATTGGAACATTTGGAGTAATTACATATCGGTAGCCTAGTCCAAACCAAACTTTGGAAAACTTTCCTATGCTACAGCCTATCCCTGTTAGGAATCGGTTCAGTCCACTGAGTATGTTGTGGGATGAAAGAGATATTATACCTCCTGATAAAGGGGGCCAACCTATAACTCAATGACTTGGTTATTTTGGAATGTCAGGGGTGTCAATAAGAGATACAATCAGAAGGATATTCAACATGTTCTTAGAAAAATAAACACATCTCTTTGCTAGGTTTGGTAGAAACTAGAGTAAAATCTCATAGGGCAAAAGTGATTAGTAACAACATAGCTTCTAAGTGGGGCTTTCTACACAATTATCAACATGCTAATAAGAGGAAAATATGGATTTTTTGGGATACATGCAAGTATAGAGTTACTATGATCAAAGCAGGGAACCAACTGATACATTGTCGCATTGAAGAGATAAGTGCAGATGTGAATTGTTACCTAACTGTGGTGTATGGCTACAACACTGGCGATAAGAGAAAAGAACTATGGTTTAACCTCAGATACTTGGCAATAAGAATGACAGCCCCTTGGCTAATTTGTGGAGATTTCAATGCTCTTTTGTACGCAGAAGATAGGCTTTATGGTAATCCAGTTCAGCCTACAGAAATTGTAGATTTCTCCAATTGTTTACATGATTTATATCTTAATAAATTGTCTTGAAAAGGTGAGTACTACACTTGGACAAACAAGCAGAAAGGCTCAGATAGAATCTGCAGTAGAATTGACAGGGCACTTGGAAATTTTGAATGGATGATACAATGGGGTCACGTAGTTCTCAATTATGGCTTGCCAAACATAGCTGATCATTCTCATATGATGCTTAACATGACTACTCAACCAAGTACTAAGCCTCCTTTCATATTCTTCAATCTATGGGCTGAACACTCCTCCTTTCTGTCGTTGGTAGAGAAGGAATGGCAAAAGAGGAAAGCTACAGGGCATGTGAAGAATATATGGTTACACTTAAAGAGCCTCAAGCAAAAATTTGCAAAGCTTAATCAAGAGGAGTTCAAAGCAGTTACCCACAAATTGAGCAAGGCCAGGACTGATCTAGTTAATATCCAGGAACAAGTGGTTCTACAATGTACTGATGGATTGCAGAATTAGGAGAAAAACATTCTTGAGTACCTCGAAAAGTGGTCAGGAATTGAGGAGAACATACTGAAGCAAAATCCAGGGCAAAATGGATTAAAGTTAGTGATACGAACTCAAACTATTTCTCAACTGTCATTAAGGAGAGGATTCATAGAAAACAAATGAATGATCTTACACCCTTAAATGGTACTAAGCTATTTGCTTAAGAAGACATTAAGCAAGAAGTGGTACAGTTCTACCAGAGTCTAATGGGATCATCCACGGACAATCTTTTAGTAGTTAATAAGCTTGTCATGAGTGCAGGGCCTACCTTTGCATCAACAAAGGATGGAACTGTGTGCAATTGTGACAGAGCTCGAAATCATCAATAGTTTGAAGGCAATTGGGGAAGAAAAAGCCCCTGGTATTTATGGCTACAATGTGGTTTTTTTTAAGAAAGCTTGGAACATTATTAAATAGGATGTTATTGGTGTTGTACAACATTTCTTTATCATAGGGAAGATATATCGGAACATAAATTGTATTGCAGTTACTCTTGTGCCTAAAGTTTCCAACCCAATGAACATCAAAGAGTACATACCAATAGCCTGCTGCACTGTAATGTATAAAGTTATTGGGAAAATCTTGGCTACTAGATTACAAAAGGTTGTCTTTACCATAATCAATCCCACTCAGACAGGTTTTGTTCCTGGTTGAAGAATTGGAGATAATATCATCATGGCACATGAGCTTGTAAGGTCTTATACTAGGAAACATGTATCACCTAGGTGCATGATCAAAATTGATTTACAAACTGGGTATGATAATGTGGAATGGATATATCTGGAGCAGGTGATGCAGGAGTTGAATTTTTCCAATCAATTCATCTCTTGGATTATGGAATGTGTGAAAACTATTAGTTACTCCATACTTGTTAATGGGAACCAACAAAACCATTTCCACCAGCAAAGGGTTTAAGACAGGGCGACCCAATGACACCATTCCTTTTTGTGATTGCTATGAAGTATCTCAGTAGATGTCTCACCACACTTGTAGGAGTAAAGCAGTTTAAATTCCATTCAAGATGTGCTAAACTCCAAATCACTCATCTATGCTTTGCTGATGATCTACTCATGTTTTCTTGAGGTGATAACTCTTTTGTCCAGGCTATGATGGAATGTTTTCGACTATTCTCAGGTGCTTTAAGTCTGCAAGCAAACATGGGGAAAAACTGCATATATTTTGGAGAGGTAACTACACAAGAAAAGGAAATAGTAGTGGCTTCACCCATGGAGATCTCCCATTCAAATACCTCGGAGTAACTTTGTCCACCAAGAAGATCTCTTTAATTCAATGGTACCCGCTGATCACAAAGATGATAGCTAGGATTTCCTCTTGGACTTCAAAGAAACTCTCATATGCGGGCAGAACACAACTTGTCTAATATGTGCTATTTAGCATCCAAGCATACTGGGTTCAACTATATGTACTCCCCGCTAAGGTAATAAAATTAATTGATAGCTATTGTAAAAGTTACCTATGGTCTGCAAGTAATAGTATCACCAAAAAGGCACTGGTAGCATGGAATAAAGTTTGCTCTCCTCTATGTTTTGATGGACTAAACTTGACTAATGTGAATGCATGTAATAGAGCAGCTATTGCTAAAACTCATTGGACACTGGCCAAAAAAGAGGACAAGGTCTGGATAAGGTGGGTTCATAGCTATTTTATAAAAGGGCTACAACTTGAGACAATGAGGGTACCTACACAAGCGTGTTGGATGATACGGAAGATAATTGAAGCTAAAACTACTTTTGACCAATTCCAGGTGGATAAATCAAGCAAGCGCAGTCTAACAAGGCAACTCTACATGCACTTGCCGAACCCAAAACCTAGAGTAATATGGAGGAACTTCATGTACAAAAATGCAGCTAGGACAAGAACAAGATTTATACTGTGGTTGCAAGTGCATAATAAGCTATTGACTACATATAGACTTATCAAGTGGGGGAAATATATGTCTCCAATATGCCCCCTATGCACTTTGCACAACGAATCTAGGGATTATATTTTCACTTCTTGTGTTTATGGGGTAGGAATCTGGAGAATAGTGCAGCGGTGGATCCAAGCCAAGCCAATTCAATCCCTGCCATGTGACCAACATCTTACTGAAGTGCTAAGGTGTGTGAAGGGAAAGACACAAGCAACTCAAGTTTTCAAAATGGTTTACACAAAGTTCGTACACTGTTTGTGGATAGAGAGAAATATGCGAATCTTTGAGAAAAAGAGTAGAGAGTCAAATGCCATTGCTAAAGAGATAACTTTTGTTTGTAGTGTTCGGGCCCCACCCAAGATTAGTGCTCTCATGTCTACTTTCAGATTTAGTTGTGACTAAGTAGGAGCTCTTTGATGTATTGGATAGCTAGCTGTGTGTAGTCAGCTATGGAGATTGTAACCGCTTTACATTGGTGATTAATGAAACCGTTAGTTATAAAAAAAAAAAGTATACAAATTAATTTGTATTAAGGGTGTGTTTGGTAGGGGGGTAAACATTTTCTGGAAAATATTTTTCAATTTTTCCATGTTTGATTGGTTTAAATATTTTTCAAATCAATTCATTTTTCTCAAATTTAAGGAAATTGATTTATCTTCCAAAATTAAGGAAAACATTTTTCAAAACCCTACTTCATCCTTCAATATTTTTTCTTAACCCCTACCACCCCTACTCCCTACCTCCCAAAAAATTGCTTTTGAAAAATATTTCAAATTTAATTTTTTTTACGCCGGC
>JAJOOR010023848.1:0-24099 GCA_036250505.1 Solanum acaule
TTATTATTATTATTATTATTATTATTATTATTATTATTATTATTATTATTATTATTATTATTATTATTATTATTATTATTATTATTATTTTATTGGAACAAATGTCAATTATGATGAAAAGAAAGAAATGTGGTATCTGTGGCAACATATATAACCTTTGTTGTAAAAAAATACCACAAAATTATCTGCATGTGCTCCAACAGAAAGGATATATGTGGCAACATATGTCACACTTTGAATTGTCAAAATTCAAAAAATATAAATTAGAATGTTTTAAAACAATCGTCCCTTCATTTTTCCCTCTCCCCTCTCTCTCCTCTCCTCTATAAAAGGTTGTTTCGTTTCATATTCCAAATTTAATTTTTTTTTACTACTTTATATTTTCTTTTCTCTTCTTTCCTTTCTCTCGTTCCATTATTCCTTCACAGATCAAATTGTTGCGATATTTTCTACGACATTAGTGGTAATTTGTTGCGATCCTCTTCTACAACAAGGCATCATTTCCCTCATCATTTCTAGTTTATCGTTGATATCTTCTTAGGTAAAAATTAATTAGGGTTTTGAAATACTTACTGGTATTAAATCAGGATGTTTTTAGTGGTTTTATCACTTATTTGTTTGTAGGATGGTTGGGTTGTTATTCCTTGTGAAATATTATCTGATTTCAAAAAGATTAACCAAAAAAAACACATTTTAGGATATACATATGTTGCCACATATGACATGTTTGTTGTAATTTTTCCAACATAACGTGCATATGTTGCCACAGATGACGCTTCAAGGATGAATTAATCGATAAATTGAGCGATTTAGGAATGTAAAAATGTCAAATTGGACTAAATTTTAGTACATTGGACCATAATTAAGCAATAAAAATGTGCTATAACACTTGGAACAATGATTTACAAGGGTGTTATATAACTATCATATGGAGTTACTTGGTCATTGTATGATGAACAAATGGTATGATAGTCTTTGTAAAAATAATTGATAGAATTGATGAAGGTTGTTGTATTAGACCATAATTTATTACTTAGACATGTTGTAGGACTATATATTAGTATTACATGTTGATTTAGGTGACAATTTAATTGAATTAACCCCAAAAAACACATTTTAGGATATGCATATGTTGCCACATATGACATGTCTGTTGCAATTTCTCCAACAGAACGTGCACATGTTGTCACATATGTCACTTCAAGGATAGGTTAATAGATAAATTGAGCGATTTAGGAATGGAAAAATGCCAAATTAGACCAAATTTTAGTACTTTTGGACTATAATTAAGCAATAAAAATATGCTATAACACTTGGAACAATGATTTACAAGGGTGTTATATAACTATCATATGGAGTTACTTGGTCATTGTATGATGAACTAGTGGTACGATAGTCTTTGTAATAATAATTGATAAAATTGATGAAGATTGTTGTATTAGACTATAATTTTGTACTTAGACATGTTGTAGGATTATATATTAGTGTTACATGTTGAATTAGGTGACAATTTAATTGAATTAATCCCCAAAAGACTATTTCATGATATACATATGTTTCCACATATGCATGTTTGTTGCACTTTTTCCAACAGAACGTGCATATATTGCCACATATGCCACTTCAAGGATGGATTAATCGATAAATTGAGCGATTTAGCAATGAAAAAATGTCAAATTTTTTTAGATTAAACATTTTATAAAGAACAAATTCGAAAATCAATACAAAACACAATGGAGCGTATCCGAATCGGACATAAATGGGAATGACATGAAAAGTCTTTTTCAAAACCTAGCATTAAGGGCATTACGACGATATACGGGAGGAATAGAGAAAAACTCATGATTTGTGTGGAGGGGAAGATCTGTTTATGATATAGTTCAAGAAAGAGTCTAAATCACAACTACATAATTCACAACGAAAGTGATAGAATTGATGAACAGTGCAACAAATTGGTGTTTCTCCCAACAAATGAGGTTCTGGCACCCTTCCAAATAAAATCATCATACAAAATATTTCTTTCGACAGTCATCCCTACTGACCCTCCCCGTTTCTTACTATCCTTCCAACGCTAAATGTATCAATTTTTCTTCTCGACCCATTCACCACGACAATCAATAACTACAAATAATCCCTCTATTTATTGTACCTGAAGAAATTAATTTAAAAAAAAGTACTAATGAAGAAATGTGTAAGTCATATGTTGTTATATATAACTATTATGTGGCGAGATGTAAGTCATATGTTGCTACATATAATTGTTATGTTGTGACAAATAAATCACATGTGGCAACATGTGTAAGTCATATGTTGCTACATATGGCAATTATGTGGCGAGAATGTTCATACATATAACTGTTATGTTGTGACAAATAAATCACATGTGGCAACATGTGTAAGTTATATGCCGCAACATATGGCTATTCTATTCCGAAATGTAATTCATATGTTGTTACATATAACTATTCTGTTGCGAAACATAAATCACATATTGTGACAAAATGTATAAGTCATATATTGCAACATATGACTATTCTGTTGCGACATATAAATCATATGTTGCTACATGTCTAAGTTATATGTTGCAGTTTGTGTAAGGTTATATGTTGCAACATATGTCTATTCTGTTGCGATTGAAATAACCTTTCTATTGCAACATATATAGCCATCTGTTGGAAACGCGAATGTAAATTATTGAAAAATTTGCAGGTACCCAGATGACGATGAATAATTTCAAAGAACTATTAATTTTACTTACCAAAACAATGGTGTGTGACCCCAATCACTTATGAAGTAATTCCAATTGATACAAAACGAAATCTGGTCCACTAATTAGATTAGCTAAATCTTATTCAAAAAGAAGAAAAGAAGAAGAAGAAAGCGCAAGGACTAGCAGCCAAGACCAACAATGTACGAAAAGAAGAAGAAGAAGATAAAGAGAACAGGAAGAAAGGCAAGCAAGAACGAAGAAGAAGAAGAAGAAGAAGAAAAAGAGGACTACGGCGGGAGGAGGGGGAAAAATCTTTTATTTCCCCTTTTGGTACAGCTCCCTGGTGGCTTCCCTCCAATTTTGTTTTTATCTAATTTTAATTAAAGCAATAATTTTCTATAATTAATAAGAGAGAGAAAGTACATTTACATTAAATTGAGTTAAACAAAATTTAAAATATGCAAAAAGAAATTCTTTGCGTTTGTTGCTATTGTCTTCTTTTTTTCTTTTAAATATATTATGTCAGTTTATGAGATTATACTAGATATGTTATTATTATTGTATATGTATGTTAGCTTAGCGATTTTATTTTGATATGATTTTTTTTGTATATTCATATTGTGAGTTTTTCTTTTCTTTTTTTTTTCGACGAGAGAGAGTTGCTCAGATGGTAAGCACCCCTCACTTCCAATCCAAAAGTTGCGAGTTCGAGTCACCAAGGGAGCAAAAGGGGTGGGAGCTCCTAGGGGAGGGTAAAAAAACAAAAAAAAAAAGTTTTTCTTTTTGAAAATTTTCTTCTATAATTGTTGTGATTCTAAAATGTAGTTATTCTATTTTGATTATTCTAGTTGTGAGCTTGAAACTTTGATTATTACCTATTTTTAAAAATCAGAGCTTTCAAAGGAAAATACAAAAAATAAAATAAAAATGATTATAGTATTACTTTTGTGGAGATTTTTACTTAAAGCAAAATATCACTACTCAAAGAAACGTTTTAATAAAGTGTTGTTACTCTAATAATGTTTCTTTAGTCCAATTTATTTCAGGTTTACGGTTGATGAAGAATGTAAATAACGATTTAATAAAATTTATATTTCCATTTTAATCACTTTTACTTTTTTATCATTAGAAATTTTGAATAAAATAATACTTAAATTATTCTCAGGAGTATGTTTAATTTATTTTTAAAATATTGTATTATTTTTATTAAATTTTTTGAAATAATAGTTTATTTAAGTTGAGATTTATAGATTTAGGTAGAGAATCAAGATCTGGAACACTATTTTTTTTCTTTTCAGCATCAACAAGAATGTCAAAAATAATAACATCAACAAATTTTTTTAAAATAAAAATGCAAATTCAATTTGAACAGCTAAATATGTAATTTTGATTTTTGATAGAATTAATGGGATCATTATTTGATTTAGACGAAGAAATAACATTTATTGAAGAAGAAAAATCAACATTTTATTTGATATAAATGAACATTAAAGAAGTATAAATGTGGACCCATAATCACTTTTTATTATAATTTTACAATTATTTGGTGAAATTTATTATTACTAACTAATGGGATTCACATTAATTATAAATATTATCTCACTTTTTTGTTATTTTATTTTAGGTTTAAAGTAGATAAACGACTCACTTATTCATGTGTCAAAAAGTTAATGGAGCGTCACATGCCTTTAGTTGGTTGTGCATCTACCATGCTATAAAAAATCGTCAATTAGGTAGGAGTCCTCCAAGTCTTAAATATTGGCTAGAAGTGACAAATAAATAATAAATATTAATGAGGTTAAAAGATTTTTTCTCAAAAAATTTTAGTAGCTCAATTAGTTGGCTACCCAAAATCTCACCCAACCACCCTTATGGGTGAGGGTTCAATTTCCCACATTGTAATCCTTTCTCCTTCCCCTACCAAAAAAAAAGAAAGAAATCTCAACAGTTCCAAGTTTTAAATTTTACACTTTTATCTCTATATTTTTTTCCCTTAAAATATCTACAATTTAAAAAAATAGACCAAAAGAAAAGGCGCATTCTTTCTCAACTTCATCCTATTCGATCAGAATCCTCTTCAACCCACCTAAAGTAGAATTACTGTAGGTATATTTCTTAATCCCTTTATCTCTAAAAATATGTGTTTTATTGAGATGATCTATCAAGAAGTTTTTGTGGAAAAAGAATATCAAAATATGATTGAATTTTTTGCATTGCATTTATATCGTTTGAGCTTGGAATTACTTCAAAAGAACATTATTGATAAGTATAAAAATTACTTTGTATTCATTCTTCAGCTGGGTACAGTAAATCCAATCTAATTGTTCAGTCAATAACTCTGATTGTTGTCTAGGCAATTACTTAAGTTATTTGTAGAAATAACTGAACATGTCTATCAGATACAAAAATTCTCCAACAACTGTGTATAATTACCGAACGATTACAAAAGTTATCTCAATAACTACTGCAGTTATTCGACAATTGTGTTCAGTTACTAATCAACTGATTAATTATTGGAACAATAATATAATTGTGGAAAATTATTAATTATTGAAATAAATTGTTGAAGAATTATAGAATCCCCAAAACTACTAAAATTTCATGTCAATTGTCGATAGTTGTGAAACAACGAAACAAGTGTAAAAACAAATAATTAATATTTTTTATCAATTTTGAAGTTGTTTGATGAATGTCTCACTTGTTACGTTTATTGAAATATTATGTGATATTTTCAGGTATTGTGTCCATCTATGAAAGATCAAATAATAATAGGAGTTGACTTACATGGTGAATGGGTGAGAGTCCTTGGTGTTTGGAAGGTCGAGAAACGTACCAATAAAGATAAGCAAGAATATTACGTATTATGAGTTGGTTGAGATCATTATTTCTAGGTTTGAGTTAAATTTTGATAAAGATTATTTATTTATCAGTTTCATGCTTGATTTTATTGGAAAGCAAAAAGGAGCTCCTTCTGAGATAAGTAACTATTGTGATTTGTAAAAAAAATTAAAATGATTGAAGTAGACCCATTTTAAGGATATTTGTATGTTGAAAAGATAGAAGAGATTAAAAATTCAGTTGCAAATGATGAAGACCATTTTGTTACAAAGGAAATTCCTTTAAACGAGGAAACTTCACAACATTCTATACCAACACAAGGTAGTTACATAGATGATGACAATACAATTTTTATAAGGGTAAAATTTCCAAAGATCAATGAGAATTAACTAAATTGTTGAAGCTTGCTTCCGTAAAGAAAGATCAAAACTCAAATAATTAACGAGTTCTAAAGTTGTGTATTGTGCTAGACGTGTAGATCAAAATTGTGACTGGTGATTGCAAGCTACAAAGCTTGAAAGTTGTAATAGATTTGAAATTATTAAGTATTGCAACATTCACTCATGTGGGGCATAACATCTTACAAGTCATCATCCACATGCTTCAGCGTATGCCATCGCAGAATACATGCAACCTAGTTTCTTGAGTATAAAAGGCCCCTCCACAAAAGATATAAAATTATTGGACTGCAAAATTAGCTACTGAAATAGTATCAAAGTAGTGAGATTGCAAAAGCTATGACAAGAGGGATATCAAAGCACAGACATACAATTTTAGATTGTTATCCTCGTATTCTACGACTGTAATTTAAAGAAACAAGACATCATTAAAGCTTAATGACAAGGAAAGATTCAATTTTTTTGTATCTTATGAAGCTTGGATTATGGGATTTGTGCATATGATAAAAGTCTCAACTGTTGTTGGTACGTTCTTAGGAGGTCATTACGATGGGCTTTGTTGGCTACTGTCGCACAGAATATAATAAATCATATTTTTCTGTTGCATTTTGTGTAGCAGATAAAGTGTGTGATGCCGCATATGAGTATATTTTTGAAAAATGTTTGACATATCCCATGATACTTCAGAGTTGTACATAATTTCTGATAGGAATTCAAGTATAGAAAAATTGATATCAAAATTCTACTTTGAAGCGCACCACAGATGTTGCACAAGGCATCTTGATGAAAATTCTCATAAAAAAATTTATGTGGAGATTTTCTTGGACATTATTATCATACAACAAAAGTATTTCGGAGAGATGTGTTCCATGAGCATTTTGAAAAAAATCAAAATTATTAATGCGAAAGTCGCGAATTATCTTAAGAATATTGGGTTTCATGAATAAAGTAAGACATACTTTGCAGGAAACAAGTAAACTTTCTTACTAGTTCAAACATAAATGTTGTAGGTCCCCAACATTTACTTTAGTTGTTGAAACAATTATTATAGCTATTGAAATAATTATCGTAGTTTTTGAAACAAATTTCACCGTTGTTTCAGTAATTACAGTAGTTATGGGATATTCAAATAGTTGTTTCAAAACTGCAATAGTTATTGAAAATCTGCAATCGTTTATATTTTCGTTTGTTGATATTTTTAAATTTTGTATTTCAGTTTCAATGTATTAACTTCAAACATTGTTGAGTTTGTTAATGCAATGTTCAATGAAGCAAGTGAATTTTTCATACTGTCCCGTTGAATGATATAAATAAGGATGGTCAGAATGTTTTTATAAAAAACGGATGACATATGCCAAGTTAAAAATCATTTTTGTTCCTTCAGCTGAAATCAAAATAATGGCTATCAAGAATTTGAATAATAAGTTATTTATTCATTATATTGATGAAGACATCTCCAGCGTCATCGCAGAATATGAAATCACAAGCAAAATATGTTATTGCCGAGTCCAATTTATTCGATGCCACCTGAAGAATTTTGAAATATTTCTCCAAAATATTTAGATATTGTAATATCTCCACCTAAAAAGGAAACTAAATCGAGAAGGAAATTAAACCGGTACCTCCTATAGAAAAAGTGGTTTCAAAGGAGAGAAATAAATGCTCTCTAAGTAAAAGATTTGGCCAAAAACAACTTTTGTCCTATGAGATCGAATGAAGTTGCAGAAACAAGTAATAATGTAGTTTCATGACTTCTTATCGTATCTGTAACACGTACTTAATATACTATCATTAGTTCAAACAACTTATATAGTTGTTGAAATTTTTATAAAATGTATACCAACAACTTTGTAGGGGTCAAGTACTTCAAATAACTGCATTAGTTATCTGGACAAAATTTTAATTGTCCAAGGATATTGAAGAGTTGTCCAACAACATCGCGTAGTTGTCTAACAATTCTAATAGTTGTAGAAACAATTTCTATAATTATTGAAAATTAACAAAGTCATTTTATGAATTATTTAGTATAAACTAGGTCGTTAACAATACTTGAAGATTGATCAAGTCATTTTGTAAATTATAAAGTATAACATAAATCATTTAATGATAAGTAAAGATCAATCGAGTAATTTTATGAATTATTAAGTATAAACCAAGTCTTTTAATAATAATTGAAGATGGATCGAGTCAGTTTGTGAATAATTAAGTATAAACGAAGTTGTTTATAATAATTGAAGATCGATCGAGTCATTTTGTGAATTATTGAGTATAAACTAAGTCTTTAATAATAATTGAAGATCGATTGAGTCATTTTGTGAATTATAAATCAAGTTGTCTAATGATAACTGAAGATTGACCGAGTCATTTTATGAATTATTAAGTATAAACTAAGTGCTTTAATAATAACTAAAGATAGATCGAGTTATTTTATGTATTATTAAGATAAATTAAGTTGTTTAATAAAACTTGACAATTGATCGGGTTATTTGTGAACTATTAAGTATAAATTATGTCGTTTAATAAAAAATAAAGATTGACAAAGTCATTTTGTAAGCTATTAAGTTTAAAGAAAGTAATTTAATAATAACTGAAAATTGATCAAGTTATTGTATTGTAACACTTCGAAAATTTCTAAGCTAAGACCCAAAACATTCTTCATTTGTGTATATGGTTGAAATCTATAAGTCATATCACTTAAGGCATATTAGTCTTATTTTTACTTCGTTCCCAGATATCCTTATTTCATGTCAAATAGTTTCAGATAGAGTGTGACTATGTTCAAACTCATATCGTTCATGACTTATGTGCTCTAGTCCAGTTTCAAAACTCTTAGTATGAATCAATTCCGCCTATGTTAGTAGGCAAGCTCAGAAGTCAAGGGAGGTAGCGATATTAACTTCTTTCCCTCTCATTCACTCATAAATTTCTATGCTCAAGAACTTCAAGAAACACTAAGGCTAGGGTTCATCTTCCAAGATTTTCCTTCAAGTTTGTTTAAGAGCAGTGTTCTTCCAAGTATGTAAAGCTACTCATAGTGATGGACTAAGTTCGTTCTAATGCCCTACATCTAAAATTCAATCAATAAGAGTTAAATCTAGGGTGCTTACCCAAGTTTTCATGAACTTTCAATTGACATTTATTCCTTGTTATTGAATTCTAATTCTTATCAATGAGATTATGGTACTTCATGTCTTTTGGTTCTTGAATTGTTGTTCATGCTTATTTTACCATTTTCATGCATTGTCTTCTAAATTGAAGTAAATTCAAATATTTTAAGTTATCAGTTGAGAATTTTGTTTAAGGGAATACTATTAGTTCCAAATGCACTATTTTGTATTGAGAAAAACATTGCTAATTCAAGAAGAGCATAAATTGTTTCAGAAGAAGTTTCAGTAAGTAAAATAAAGACCAATTTTCCCTAAAGAGGGACTTTTGTGTACTAACTCAACACATATATTAGTATGAGCTTTATTTCATGTTCTTGGAGTAGTATTGAGCACCAATTTGGGTGAGAGTGTAGATAACTCAAACCCCATAACATGCGCCATCAACGTAGATATGATCGTGTCGTTGGCTCGGGCGACTCCTCCCCCAACCTCATTAAGGACTTTTTAGATGGATCCATATGTTAATTTTCTTTTCCTATACTCCGACAAGGTATAGGATGACTTTGGCAATGTGGGATCGATGTTGTATCATCATGAGGCTCATAGTGATGGTTGTTGATTAGAGAAACTCCCCTATAAAGTAAAGTGTGTGTGTATATATATATTTCAGTTCAATATTTACTATTATTGCATTCCTACAGTAAGAGCTTATATGATTTTCATCATGATTTATCCTATATTTCAGTTGAGTTACTTTCAACCTTTCAGTTCAGTTATTTGTATTATTCAGCCCTATTACATACTCGTACATTCAATGTGCTGATGCCATTCGATTTGCATAATTTTCATGATGCAGATTTAGGTACTTAAGATCATCAACTGGAGTTTCATTGAGATCACTGTCACGCCCTGAGCCTACTTCCCGGACGTGGCTGGGACTCAAGAACCATTGCTGGCCCCAAGCAAACCCTTGGCCTGACTTACTTACTTAGCGGAAGACTTTAAGCATTAAAAAAAGAACTCAAATGCAAGATGACTCAACTGTCTCAAACTAAACTCATAATGTTTTAGAAATAAACATTTAACTTAGCCAAAGTGGCAACTCAAATTTGAACATAAGCCAATAACAAGGTAAAGACAAATGAACTAACTGACTGTATATCTATGAAGCCTCTAAAACTGAGATGGATGTTGGGAGAAGACCCACGACATCCTAATGAACTAAAATACTGAAATCAATAAAAAGGATCCTTCAGAAAGCTAGGAGGCTCACCAACTGACTCTGAGTGCTCAACTGGATCAATGATGCATTGAATGCTGATCCTGGTTACCTGTATCTGCATCATAAGAAGATGCAGGCCAAATGACATCAGTACATTGAATGTACGAGTATGCGAGGGGAATTCTAAAACAAGACATAAGCTTGAAAGGAACTGAAGAACTTACCTGGCTCAACTAAACTAAACTAAACAAAACTAATTTCAATATAAAGTAGTGTAAATAAATGCAGTATAAAGAAAAGCCTTAAAACATGATTTTCAACTCTGTGTATTTAGAAATACAATAATAACTCTGTATGTATGCAAATATACAATATGAACTCTGTTTGTATATGAAAATACAAAATTTCTGATGTATATAAAGATACAAAATACTACTGTGGGAGTTTCACTAACTGACAACCATCACTTATGAGCTATCATGATGATACAATGTTTTGCCTCACGCTGCCAGGGCCGTCCTATACCTTGTTGGGGGTATAGAACCTGAACTACTAAGTGGATCCACTAGTCTATGCTAAAAAGCGCTAAGGAATCATCTAAAAAGTATGACCCTTTTCTACCCATGGTGGCTACATGGTTTATGGGGGCTGTGAGTTGTCTGAACTCTCCCCCATATCGGTGCTCAATACTACTCCCAAAATATGATACTAGCTCTTACATTTTAAAAAAACATACTTCTTTCTGTGATTTGAGATAATTGTTCAAAAACTTAGCTCAAAGGCTCTTCTTGGAAATCAAAGTTTCCTCTCTTGCTTAATTATGAAAGCATTTACTCTTTAACTAAAAAACTAGCTCAAAGACTCTTTACTGAAAAACAAATTCAAAGGCTCTTGTGGAAATCAAGGTTTCCTTTCTTCTTTAAATGTGATAACATTCTTACTCTTTGGGAATACATTGTCCCGGTATACTCTTTTGAAGAAATGAACTTTAAACTTTACTCTTTACCCAACTCAAAACTCAAGTCTTAAAACAAAGTTAAAACATTTGTAAAAGACTCTTGGAAGACTCTATGAACTTCTCTTGACTAGACTCTTAACTTCTCTTAATTTGACTCTTAACTTCTCTTGACTTGACTCTTAACTGATCCTTGAAGTGAATTATGGATTCAGGGATTGTGATTTGTGATAGGAGAGATCTCATGATGTTTAAGAGTGTTTTTAGATAGTTAAACATCAGAAAAGATCAAGAATTCACTGTCTAGAAGCAATTTCGCGAAGCAGAGATGCATTTAATTATTTGGTCACGAAAATAACTTTTGAGGCAGAACGTTACGTGACCGCTTCGCGACGTGATGAAGATTTTTCCAATCCTGAGGAACAGGTCTGCAACGCGGACCTGGTACCCAGATTTGCCGACTTTTTCCTTCTTGGTTTTCTGACCCCAATTCGCCTAAACTTGGTTCTTTTTCTCAAATTCTCTTTAGATTCAGATACCCAACAAGTGTACCCAAGAACCTAACTCAAAACAACTCTAAAATTGACCTTAAACTCTCAAGAACTCCTCAATCTCAACCCAAATTCAAGAATACAACTCAAGAACATCAAAGTCTCAATCTTTTACGACAAAAATCATACTGAAATAAACATGTTTGGCGTGTGGGTGAACGAACCCAACGCTATGTGAACTCACATACCTCGTAGGGATCACACCTTGACGAAATCCACAAGCGATTCTTTCAAAACTTGGCGATTCTTTCTACTTCTCCTCTTTTCTCCTCTTTTTTTTCTCTTCTCTAAAACCCTAACTCCATATGGTAAAAGCTGATAAAAGATATATATATGCTATCAAAGACACTTCATCCAATACTAAGTGTCGGCGATCGTTCAATAGTAATATAACCCAACTAAGTGAGTTGGGGTCGAGTCCCAAGGGGGTGGTTCGTAATTGAGAATCAACAGGCTAGTAAGAATATGGTCAAGTCAATCATAGCTAAAAACATTTACGAATAAAAGCATGGTTTAAATTATAGGTGACACAAGTGTCAACTATCAGAGGGGGTTGGTTTCAATTATTAACTAAAACAACAAATAACACGAAAATACGAATATAGAGACGGGTTCTTGGGATGTGACTGGATTATGGGCTAAGGTAGACGATCGGGTAATTGCAATTAATAGTGAATAGCTGTAAATCAGTTAATAAGCTAGACTTTAATGGGAGTAAACTTTCTCTAGAACAATTTACCCAAATTGGTTTCTCTCGAACACCAATAAGCAGCAATTAAGAACAACCTTCTCTTTAGTCCATTCACTCTCTCGAGTTGAATGTGTGGAAAAAGGGTTTAGGGTTCACTCTCTCGATATGAACCCGTGACAACCCAATACCCACAGACCATCGATTTAGAAATTTTGGTTTTAAAACCTCTCTCGAGCAAGCCAAAAACACGAAGTTAGGATTGTATTTGCAACTAAAACACATTAATTTCATCCACAATTACTGATCAAAATCACTTTTAAACATCATTTAGACTATCAATTAACAATACCCAGCAACTAATTCAACTCATAATCACACCCCAAGAATTGGGGTTTTAGCTAGACATCATAAAAAGGTAAAAATCGTTACCAAGTTGTGTTTCCATCAACTGGGTAGGATTGATATTGTCTTTACAAAGGTCTAAGATGAAAAATCTTCAACAACCACTTCCAATTTCTCAGAAATGGATATCTTCAAATCGTCAAAGCTAAGGAAATATTGTCTCTAAATTCAGTTCTCAGCTCTCAAACTTTAAAACTGAATAATAATGAAAACTACTCAATGTTGCATTCTAAACTAAGAATTTAAAAACGTATTTATAGTCACCCAAAGATGTGCTGCAAAGGACCATTTGGCGCAATAAGTTGGGATCGCCGATCCACTCGGCGATCCGCACTTTGGTCAATTTCATCGCCTTTTTGCTTTGGCCTTCAGCAACTTCAAGCTCTGTAACTTTGGGCGATATGGCACTACATCGCTGAACCGTTCGGCGACTCGCCGACCGCTCCTTTCTATCGCCTACTTGATTTTCTCCTTTAGGGCTTGGCACACTGGAACATTAGGCGAGACATCAGCCTTTGGGCGATTCGCCCAATGGATTAGGCGATCCTTATGCCTTCTTTTCTTCGTCTTTTCAGTTGCCTTGTTCCTTTTTGCTCATTAGTATCCATGCTTTGTTCCTCAATCCAAATACCTAAAATTCAAGGATTTACATCAGTTATTGGCATAACATATGCATTTGAGGACACTAAACCTATTAAAATAAAGCACTAAATGAGTCCAAATCGTGGACTCATCAACACCCCCAACTTAAACTTTTCCTTGTCCTCAAGTAAAACTCAAGTTCAGCAGTTCAAAAAGGATGTCTCAAACAGTGCTACACAAGACTCAATCATAAATGCACACAAGAAGACTCGACTTACTTATGCAAAGATCAATTGTGCACTCAAAGACTCAAGTTGTGACTCACCATTGTCAAAGAATCTCAAGCTCACAATAGTTGCTTCAAATGCAAGTTCAAGCTCAACAAAGGTACTTAAATTCCCTCACACAAAGAATGATTCCATATTCACACACAATGGTTCATAATTTAAAGCTCCGAAATCAAATGCAACGCTCACACTCACAAAGATGAACACAATGCATAATTTCACACATAGGTTTGCCTGTATTTTCCAATCAACACTTGCTTCTGCTCACTCAAGATAAAAAAAGGTTTTTTCAAGGCTTGTAATGGGGTTGAGTGCAAATGTATGGTCATTTAGGCTCAATGGATGTAATCCTCATGAAATGTGATGTGAACAACACTTCTTTTTCTTTTCTTCTTCATTCTCATTCGTGCACAAAAGTCATCCCATTATTCACCTTCCATGGATTGTTGGAAACCCCATTTTCTTTGTATTTTCAAAACTTTATTCCACAACATTTTCATTCTTTTTCTTTTTCGTTCTTTTCTTCTTTTTCTCTTTTTTTTTTTTATGGATGGGTTCCATTTTTTTCCCACAAAACCATGGGTCAAAGGGGACTTTCTTGCACTCTTTGATTTACCTTCTCTTTTCACCACATCCCCAACTTAGGCTTTTGGCCTAAGTTGACTATTCAAACAAACCACAAATCATGAGGATTATGGGTAATGGATCAAGAAAGTTCTCAATTTTATCAAGTTTCTTCCAAGAAAAAGGTTAAGTCTCAAAGGGTGAACAAAAAGGGTTCACACACTCACAATGTAGGCCACAAAAGAGGTATAATATCAATTTGTTTCACACTCTTCAAAGTTGCCTAAGATCATATCAAGAGATTGCATCACTTAGTCAATCGGACTAACAGGGCTAATTTTAGGTCTCATCACACAAGGCATAGACACCAATGTCAAACACAACTCCATACTTTCGCTAGTGTGCAATGCTTAGCACAAGAGACTCAATTCGATATTTGGCTAGTCACAACGAGATGCAAAAGTTCACATATTGTCTATGCAACTTCATTTGGCCTCATCGTAGCCGCACATTCATTTTTGTTCGATTATGAGCACTATTGAAGTCATTGGTATTGATTAAAACCGATACTCAAATTTCCAAGAGAATAACCACATTTTACACAAACAAGAGGTGGCAATATTTTTTTTGGAAGGGTCCAAAAATCATTTATCTTTTAAAACAAGGAGCCACAAGCTCAATCATCCACAAAAGCAGTGTAAACTCAATTATAACTCAAAACCCAATATATAAACAAAACCAAAGAGTCACAAAAGATCACACAAAAGGTGTGCCTCACCCCACCATAAATAAAATCATTTGTCCTCAAATGCAAACAAAAACTAAATTATCCAAAATTTAAAATAAAGTAAGAGAGAGAGGGAGCTAAATAAGGGATCATGTCTACTCAATCACTACATCTGTCTAGGCATCAGTGCCTGGTGCATCAATTTGGACTAGGGCATTAGTACCCGGAGTCACCTCAGAAGGACCAGCTCCACTAGATCCACCCATGGATACCTCTATCAGCGATGTATGGATCACCGACAACACAATGGTCCCCTCAAGATCCGACAAATCTCCACATATGCTCTCCTCCCAGATCTCAATCAGCTCCTCGTTGGTCTCGGCATCCAACTCATCAACTGCTGCCTCATCCCTATGCACATCTCCGGTGGTAGCCGGAGGAATCTCAAGAGCGTCCAAATTGTCTCCAGCCTCCATTAATGAAGAGAAGTCTATAGACTTTAGATAGTCTATATCCTTCCTTAGATCAGCTACTTCGGCTTTCAAAGCCGTCACCTCAGAGGTATCCCCCTGCCTGCTCTCACAAGCCTCAACTCTCGTGGTGAGAGTGTTAATAGAAGTCTGAAGGGGGTCAGTGTAGCCAAAATAGCAGCCTCAATCATCCAGGAAACAGATCTTTCTAGTCTGGTCGCCCTAATGTCAGCTGAATGGGCCAGATGCCCCATCTTCAGGATCATCGCCCGAGTAATCATGGCTGGCTGGGACGAGGTGGAGGTACCCGGAACCTGTGAATAAGTAGAAGTGGTAGAAGTACCTGAAGGCCCAGAGGCCAGAGTAGGCGAAAATGCCTTTGAAGGTATCAATTCTATATCCACCTCCGGATATGTGTCCACTGGAGCTGCCCTCCTCCTGTCTGCCTCCTCTCTAGTATACTCGGCCTTAATACGCCGGATGTCAGTTGAGGAGGACGGGGTAACATCAAAATCTCTATCAACATCCTGGGGTACTCTAGCACGCCGGTACAGCTCCGTGATCATGACTGGGAACGACAAGGAGGTCTGTCTCTGCTTGGACCTCATGGCCAACTCCTGCTCAATGATGAGTCCCAAGTCGATGCTCTTCCTAGAAATAATTGAACCAAGGTAGGCCGCCTTAGGATGACAGAGAACAGACTAATTCTGGGAAGGCATAATAGAGCTGCTGATGAATCCAAACCAATAACATGCAGCTACACTCTAGTCCCTCTTCTCAATCGGGACTCCTACCTCTATCCACCTTGGGTGGTGTCTGAAATGAGTGGCGCCAGCTATCCCTTAAGGTCATCCAATGAAGATGTGGCAGTAGTCAGGTTGGGGTAGTCAAAGTCATATTCCCTGTCAATTACGGTGTTGATGTACTCACTATTGCATTCAACTTCCTTATCCCAGACCACAACCGACTTAACTAGTCTGAACTCGCTGGCTTCCTTCTTGCTTTACGGAACTAGGTCACCATAAGTTGTATAGAACTCCCGGACCCATGAAGGAATATAGGGGCCTCGGGTCCCGGTGAAATGCTCAAATCTGTGGAAATTGAGGGTGTCACTCACATTTGAGTACTTTCCCTCCAGGCCTTCTGTCAAGAGCAACTTCTCCTCGAGGATGGTTCGCTAACCATCACCTTTCAATCTGTTCAAAAGCCTGGGGGGAGGGACGACTGGTGGCACAGGAGCCACATGCGGTGTCGGAGCTGGCACAAAGTCTGTTGGTGTAGGAGCTGGAGGGTCTCTGGCTGCGTCAGGGTGAGATCTAGCTCGGATCTCATTCCTCCGGGACTGTAAAGGCTGGTCGTCCTCAGGTTCAGATAAAGTATCCTAGCAACCAGTAGTCACCCTGTCAGATATGGGCCTCTTGCCTGTATTTTGACCACCAGTTGGAGGTTCTTGCCTTCCTCCTTTTGGAGGATTTGATCCCCCTTTATTTATTGTGACACCCCGTACTCTTTTTTGGGGTGACATGTCAATGTTAGTCCTGACCATGTCTGCTAAACGTCGGGAAAAAGTTAGAAACATTTCAATTAAAAAAAACACAGAAGAACAGTTGTAGACAGACTCACTGAATTAGTTGGCGAGCCACCAAATCGCTTTGGCGAGCTAGATTGGGCACGCCAAAAGGATTGGCTCTAAAGTTTTGGCATGTCGGCGATGGGACGAACTTTCAGCGAATCGCCGACAGCTTTCAGCGAGCAAGGATTAGCCTGCCAAAAGGTATAGTGCATATCAAGCTAAACGGGTGCAGACAAAGGGCAATCAATAAGACTTTCAGCGAGTCGCCGAGTGCCTTCGGCGACCTCAAGCATCTCACCGAAAGTTACAGAGTCAAACAACAAGTTTAGTATGAAATTAAAGGCGAGATGAGGAGTTTCGGTGAACCGTCGAGTGGTTCGGTGAGCTCGACCCAGCTCACCAAACGACCCAACGTGCCTACTTTCAACCCAAATTTTCGAATTCAACCCCGAAAACAAAATCAAAGCATGCACAACTCAAATTAAAATAAGACCCATAACACCCATTACCCCAGAATACTCAGACTTCTCCCAATTTTGCCAAAGTTGGCTATTTGATGAATTTTTGCCTTAAGACTGACGTCACTCGCTCTATCATTGGGCAAATTGCGTCATTTGGCACAACTACGAGTTACTTAGACTTAACCCTACTAGACCCAACAACATGCAAGCACAACCCCACAAGATTTAACCAATTTTAAGGCACAAAATTTAGGGAAATCAACACTATACACAATACGGGAAAGATTATCAAATTAGAATAGGCATTCAAACATTCTAATCTTATCAGAGAGGCCCAGCACACGACAACAAGATAAGATCATTTGGATAAGAGTACACAATTATTAAAAATAAGCTCGGGGTTTGGAACACCAACCTTTAATGCCGATTAATCAAGACAAAAATGTTAGGTGGCAAAGTAATTCCAATCCGACCACAAATCAATGACTAAAATACTACTAGAAATGCAAAAATATAGAAACTAATGTGTGGTTGTGAGTTTGGGAAGTTCAAAAGTGAGGGAAAGTGAAAGAGTTGGAAGTTTAAACCTTTGGCCTTTTAAACACCATCCAGTTCTTGCCCATTCGGTGATGTTAGTTGTGCTCGCTGACCCACCCAACGACACGCCGAGTGGTCACTTACCTCACCGAGTTTTATAAGACCGTCAGTTGATGTGGGGGTCCAAACGACGGTATAGATCGCGATCGCCGATCTAGTCGGCAACTCGCCAATAATTTCCTAGGCTCGCCGAGTTTTACGGACTCCAATGTAAAATTTTCTTGAGTCCAACGATGACCTGGGTCGGGGTCGGGGTCGCCGACCTCTTAGGTGAAGCACCGACTTGACCTTTAGCTCACCAACTTGCATTTTTCAACCACTTTCCACACTTTGACCTACACATTCAACTCACCATTATTCTAAACTTAAAAGAAAGAAAATAAACTTGGATTGTCTCCCAATCAGCGCCTTAGTTAACGTCATGGCACAACACAAGTTCACCATCAAACCACATTCTTGGGGTTGACCATAGTGTCACTAGCCAACCCCCCTTGCTATCTCGAGTTTAGATGAGATGAGATATGACCCATTTGGGTCTCCAACTGCTTGATCGACACTGAATGAGAGGTGACAGTCTGACTAAGGGTCGACACATCTTCTTTCATTTCCTTTAAAATCTTGTCCGACCCCTCAACTTTGTTGAGGATACGAGAAAGCATATCCTCAGACCGACCACCTTCCAAATCCTTTGGCTTTTGGTGCTCGTGGGGAGGCACATAGCTATCCTTCTCCCCATCCTTCCAATTTGGATTACGGTCCCTCTATTCACGATCTTGATCTTTCCAACCTTCATCCCTATTCCAACCTTAGTTACCACCCTGTCTCGGGAAGTTTGAACGATAACTACCGCCTTGGTTGGCTAGGAAATTCAACTCTTCATTATACAAGACTTCAAACTTAGTCTCATCCGGATTAGCACACCCAACACTCACGGCTTCGACACTTCGAGCACCAGCTTCCATGTCATTTTTAGACAAAATGTCAAGTTGTGTCATGATCTTGGCCATGTTCTGGTCCCTTTCTTGGTCCTTCTCCATCTGTTCCTTAGTCAACTTGAACGTGAGAGGGGAGACATGGTCTTCACGGGTATACCACGCCCTGTTTATGGTAGTCATGCCATCCAAAAGCTGAGTCGCTATCACATAAGGTTGCTGTATCAAACCTCCCGGAGAAAGTTGGTCAGCAACGCCCTTATTTACCGAGTCAAGACTCCGATAAAAATACTGCAGCAAAACGTTATCAAGCAAGCCATGGTTTGGGCATTGAAGCACCAACTTTTTGAATCATAGCCAAGTTTCTGGAATCAGCTCACCTTCTAGACGCTTGAAGCTCTGAATACTATCCCGAAGAGTCATCATCTTCGAGTGAGGGAAAAATCACACTTGAAATGCAGTAACCAACTCCTTCCACGAAGTGATTGATTCACGTGGCAATTCAGCCAGCCACTTGCACGCTTCTCCCATCAAAGAGAACGGGAACAACCTTAACCGAACTGATTCTTGGGAGATATTCTTGAAGGAGAATGGTCCGCGTATATGCACAAAGTTTCTAATGTGCTCATGGGGATCCTCATGAGACAAACCACTGAAAATCCCCTTTAGTTGCAAGAGTTGCAACATAGTACTCGTGATGTGGAACACCGCATTCCCTTCGGCCGGAGGCAAGTGAATGGCACCAATACCTCCCATGAGATGGGGGTTATTAGCATGAGGCTCGTTGACATGGTTGAGGTTTCCGATGTCATCTTGATGGCCTACTTGGCTGCCATTGCTGCCGTTCACACTCATACTTCCTGTTTTAATACACAAACAAGCAAAACAAAACAAAAATTAAGTATCACTATGACTAACAAGAGCAAAATTCAACTTAACTAAAAATTCTCAAATAACACCACTCCCCAGCAGCGACACCATTTTGATGAAAGATATATATACGCTATCAAAGACACTTCATCCAATGCTAAGTGTCAGCGATCATTTAATAGTAATATAACCTAACTAAGTGAGTTCGGGTCAAGTCCCAAGGGAGTGGTTCGAAATTGAGAATCAATAGGCAAGTAAGAATATGCTCAAGTCAATCATAGCTAAAAATATTTACGAATAAAAGCATGTTCTAAATTATAGGTGACACAAGTGTCAAATATCAGAGGGGGTTGGTTTTAATTTTCAACTAAAACAGCAAATAACACGAAAACACGAATATAGAGACGGGTTCTTGGGATGTGATTGGATTATGGGATAAAGTAGACAATCGGGTAATTGCAATTAATAGTGAATAGATGTAAATCAGTGAATAAGCTAGACTTTAATGGGAGTAAACTTTCTGTCGAACAATTTACCCTGAATCATATTAGTTTCACTCGAACACCAATAAGCAGCAATTAAAAACAACTTTCATTTTAGTTCATTCACTCTTTCGAGCTGAATGTGTGGAAAAAGGGTTTAGGATTCACTCTATCGATCTAAACCTATGACAACCCAATACCCACAGATCATCGATTCAGAAATTTTGGTTTTAAAACCTCTCTCTCGAGCAAGCTAAAAACACGAAGTTAGGATTGTATTTGCAACTACAACCCATTAATTTCAACCCCAATTACTAAAAATCACTTTTAAAAAACATTTACACTATCAATTAACAATACCCAACAGCTAAATCAACCTATAATCACATAATCACACCCCAAGAATTGGAGTTTTAGCAAAATATCATAAAAAAGTAAAAATCGTTACCAAGTTGTGTTTCCATCAACTGGGTAGGATTGATATTGTGTTTACAAAGGTCTAAGATGAAGAATCTTCAACACCCACTTCCAATTTCTATGAAATGGAAATCTTCAAAGCTAAGGAAATATTGTCTCTAAACTTAGTTCTAAGCTCTCAAACTTGAAAATTGAATAAAAATGAAGACTATTGAATGTTTGATACTAAACTAAGAATTTTAAAACGTATTTATAGTCACCCAAAAATGTGCTGTGAAGGACCATTCGGCGCAATAAGTCGGGATTGCCGATCCACTCGGCGATCTGCCCTTTGGTCAATTACATCACCTTTTTGGTTTGACCTTCTTAAGGTTTTGTACTTTGGGCGATATGGCACTACATCGCAGAATCATTCGGTGACTCGCTGACTGCTCCTTTCGACCGCTGACTTAATTTTTTCCTTCAGGGCTCGGCACACTAGAACATTAGGCGAGACATCAGCTATTCGGCGATTCGCCCAATGGATTAGGTGATCCCCATGCCTTATTTTCTTTGTCCTTTCAGTTTCCTTATTCCTTTTTGCTCATTAGTGTCCATGCTTTGTTCCTCAATCCAAATACCTGAAATGAAGGGTTTACATTAGTTATTGGCACAAAATATGCATTTGGGGACACAAAATCTATTAAAATAAACCCCTAAATGAGTCCAAATCGTGGACTCATCAAAATAAACTGAATCCAATCAATTTAGACCCAAACTTAATTACCAAAAACGAAATTATTTAATTTGGTGTTGAAAAGACCATAACACCCTTTAAAAATCCGGATTGGACTTTCCTTATTTGAACATCCCAACTTCCAATGGGCATAACTCACTCATACGAACTCAGAATCACCCAAACTCGGTGGCGTTGGAAAGATTATTCCAAGATCTTTCTTACGATATCTAGAAACACACCCAACACATCCTGAGCTAGGAGTTATGGTCGTTTGAAGTTGACCAACACTCAAACTTAACTTAACTTAACCAATTTTCCAAATTTTTATTATTTCCAAAAATCACTCTTTATAATTTTAGCTCTTTCTAGTTCTTTCAATTTGCGAGATGTTACAATATCTCCCCCTTGGGAACATTCGTCCTCGAATGAGATTACTCTTACTAGGCTAAGTGTGTACCATCTAACACCCAACTCAAACACCTTACAAGCAATGCAAATACAACATGCCAACTTATAAATAAATACCAAGAAAAGGATTAGTACCAATATTTGGAACTTCTTCGAATTTGAAGAGATGTGGATATCTCTTTTTCATGTCCTCCTTAGCTTCCCAAGTAGCTTCCTCAACTAACTGATTCCTCCAACAAACTTTGACTGATGCTACCTCTTTTGTTCTCAACTTACTAACTTGGGGATCTAGAATCTGAACAGGAATATCCTCATAAGACAAACTATCCTTGATCCCACTATCTTCAGTTGGTATGATCAATGAAGGATCGCCCATGCACTTCTTCATCATGGAGATGTGAAAAATCGGATGAACCGCGGCTAACTCTAGTGGTAGCTCCAACTTATAAGCTACATTACCTACCCTTTCCGATATTCTGTAAGGGCAATTATACCGGGGACTAAGCTTCCCCTTCTTATCAAATCTCATAACACCTTCCATGGGTGAAACTTTCAAGTAAACTCAATCATCTACTTCAAACTCTCACTCCCTTCTCCTAACATCAGTGTAGGATTTCTGATGACTCAACACTATTTTCAACCTCTCTTGAATCACTTTCACCTTCTCCATAGCTTGATGAACTAAATCTGGTCCTATCAGCCCAGCTTCACCAACCTCAAACCATTTAATAAGAGATCTGCATCTTCTCTCATAAAGAGCTTTATAAGTAGCCATCTGGATGCTAGAGGAGTAACTATTGTTGCAAGCAAACTTAATGGGAGGTAGGTGATCATCCTAATTACCCTTGAAATCAATCACACAATCTACCTTGATACCTCAAAACACCATCTCCCCCTTGTTCAAAAGCCATTACTTTTTTGCTTATGAACATTTGCCTTTAGTTCAGGAAAAATAGGATCTTGGTCTTGCTTCTCTTTTACTTCAGACACTAATGATGATTCAGCCTCATTCATCACCACTACTCCTTCTTCTATGGAATCCATTAGTCAAACTCATAGCCGTGCAAGTCTATGCACCTCTTGCTAACTCTTTCTTATCTTCCTCAAAATGGGCGGTACTACCCATGTAACACCCCGTATCCGAATACAAAACTTAATGCAGATTTCCAGAAGTTGCAGGTGCAACCCACTTTTGCCACCCATGGACCGTAGGGTGACCCACGACCCGTGCTGGTGGTCCATGGTTCGCATCTGCAACCATCCCCATAAAGTCAACAACCCTAGTTCAAGAACCCAACAAGGTTCCATCAGTTCTATCCCCGAAATCTAAAGATTTCTTCGTGGAATTCATCACTAGGTATGTGAGATTTCACTAGTGGGTTCCTTTCACCCATAAGGTCCCTAGTTTTCAGTTAATTTCTTGATTCCATTATTATGACTAGACCTAGGGTTTCTTAAATGTTAGAATTATTGTGTTCTTAGCTGTTAGAATGATCCAAATTAGATTAGTATGTTAATATTCAGTTTGTTGCATGAATTCCAGTACCCTAGCTATGTATTTCTCTAGTTATTGAATTACACATAAAAAGTAAGATATTTTAGTTATTCAGTTATACATGCCTTGATACGCTCAAATTACACCTCCCTAAAGAAGCGTAAGCGATCGTTATCAAGTAAAGAACCCAACTTGTAGGTTGGGGTCGATCCCACGAGGAAACTGGTTTAGACTTAACTTTAATTTACACTTATATTCGTTTAGTCAAAGTACTTCCAGAAACAAGTAATAAAAAGGGGGGGATTTGTGAAACAAATTGTAAGAATTCAGTAAGTAATCAGTAAACAAAAGTCAATTTTGGTTGTTATCAAGATAAGAAAATTAACTAGGGTATACGTGTTCACCACAAGCTCATAACTCAGTAATCCTAGTAATAGTAATCCTTTCCTAGTGTATTACATGCAAAGTGATAAGTTAGGTATCTCTAAATCCTTGGCCCGGCATCTAGAGAATTTCACCCCGCATCTTGGTCCGGCTACGTGTGTATAATTTACTAACCCTTACCTTTACCTCATATTAGACATCATAATCGATGTTTGGCTTAGTTATTACTTCACACCAATCGACACTAGCCTATTAGAT
>JAJOOR010023849.1:0-15488 GCA_036250505.1 Solanum acaule
CGTTTGCAACCGCTAAAAAGACTTCTAAACGAAAGAATTATCAATGCATGCACCACACTATTAAAGAATTGCTTATTTACTATTCATACTTTGTTAATCGCTCATGGTTCCCACAACCCTAGTTGTGGAGTTTAGTTACCCATAACCATATGAACACAATTCATTATTTTAGATGAAAGAATTATGAACTTACGTAAGAAGAATAATAAACCCAGAAATTCAACTTGAATCGCCACACAAAAATCTTCAAAATGAACTTAGGAAATTAAAAATTGCTAAAGTTCCAAGTTAATCTCCCAAGTCAAGAACTAGAATAGAGCAATAATGTCTAACCTCCAAAAATGAGGTTTACATGCCCTATTTATAGAAAACAAGTCCTAAATTAAAAGGGAAACAAAATAAGGAAAGTTTGTTACAGGCACGCGTCTTCATTCGAGACTGACTCACGGACCGTCAATGGATCTATAGTTCGTGAGTTCCTTCCGTCAGCCAAGACTTATATAAAATATTTCAGCTTCCAAAAATTAGCTTCTCTGAAACAAACAACGGAACTACAGTACAGACCGTAGATCGATCTACGATCCGTCAGTCCCTCTCCGTAGCTGCATACTTAGACTTTTCAAAAATCAGGTACTGGAACCCTCGCAGTATCAATCTACGGATCAACAGTACGGTTCGTAGATCAATCTATGGACCATCAATGGTCACCGTGGTTCCACACTTGGTCAGATTTCCCTGATTTGCCTTCGATGCCTTGGCTGTTGATCTACGACCACCATCTACGGAGTGTCAATGGACCTACGGTCCATAAATCACCTCCGTAGATTCCCTTTTCTGCATTTCTTTCAGCTGTCTCTTTAATTCCGCGCCTGAACATCTTTCCTTCAAAATAGGATAAAAACACATAAAAACCAATACAAAAAGGCCTTTGACACACACAACTTGTAAGTGAAATGTATTAGAAATACTGTAAACTCACGGTATATCAATCATACATTTAAATCATGATTTCATGGCAATCATAGTTCATCTATCTCATTTACAACAAATGTGATCAATAATGCAACATTCATATACATACATGTATCATAATGAAGCAAGAACAAACATACATCACACAATCATAGAATCACAACCATCACCTACCTCGAAACAAACTTGAAACCCTAAGAAACTTGATCCTTCCCTTTCCGAATTCGGTCCGCTTGTTCTTGGTCTACAAACAATCATAATAACACGGGAATCAATAAACAATCACTAATTACCCGGATTACTAAAAATTCTATGAACCCTAGATCAAACCAATGATCCCAAGTATCTAAATTAGGGTTGTTTCTACCATAGAATCTAGATCAAAACCGTTCCCCATCGATAATTACCCATTCTATTATGTTCTATGGATTGAAAAACGGATTCGGGAAGTGAAAAGCTTACCTTTAGCCTCAAGAATGGTGGAAAATTGTCAAGAGTCGCCTGGGGTTCGTTCCTTAGCTTTAAAAATCGAAAAGTGTAGAATAAGGTCGTTTAGTGGTTTATTTACGACCTTAAGTCGCGTCTGGCCCGCCACAGCTACCCTCACCCCGCTAAAGTGACCTCTCCAGATCGCCAAAAACCGGCACCAAGGCGGCTTGCACGAAACAACGAGCTATTTTAATAATTCCAAGACCCCCATTTCACAATACTCCTCTAACCAATGACGTTTAGAAAACACCCTTCACGCTAAGATCGATTTCGGGAGTTCTACTCACCCGAATACAATTCCGTAAAGTCTTACGAATTCCTTAACGAGTTATCTATCCACTCATGTAATCAAAATCATAATTAAATCACCCGATTGTCACCAGATTTCCCTACACCATAATGACTCCAATTTCGTCCAAATCTGGACTAGGTTGGAAAATTTCAAGCTACTACGAAAAAGGTTTTCGGCCCAAAATTTTCCCATGTTGATTTTGAACCAGAAATCAGTGTTAGGGTTGGAAGATTCTTGATCAAAATAATGAGCAGTTGAATGACTGAAAATATATTTAGCATTAAGATTATCTGGCTGAAAAACTTCGTTCAACCTGTTAAAGATTTAATCTTTTGTGAAGTACTCCAAAGAAAGGGTGCTCCATACAACAATGATGCAATTGAATACGAGAGATTTCGTCCAAAATGGACGTTGAACAAAATATTTAATTGTTGAGCTTCAAGCTCTTCAATATTTACATTTTCCACAGTATGTGTCACACCCCTTTTTCGCGCAAATAATGATTTTGAAAAAGGGTTTTTCCAATTTAAGTGACGTTATTGATTTAGGGATTATTTTTATCTTTTCTTTCAGAGTCGCCACTTGGAATTGAGTTATGGTGTTCCAAGTCACCTTTTTGTTTAATCCCTAATAAAAAAGAAATGACTCTTTATATGGTCTGCGAACTAGAAATTCGGGTAAGAAATTCTATTGACCGAGGGGAAGGTATTAGGCATCCCTCGAGTCTCGTGGTTTTATCACGATCTGTTTTATTAACTTATACTTGACTTATATTATTATTATTATTATTTGGATAAATTGTGTTATAGGCCATGGTTTGCTAATATTTTTATTTGTTGAATTTTACTAATCATTAAACAAGATGCATAACTGTATTCTCGATTTTGACATACAATTACTTAGAAGCATAACTGCTTTCTTTTCTTAATCGTGTCACCTTAATATTTTTGGTCTAAGAATTTTAATTTACATCAAATCAAAATTAATATGATTATGATCATTTGGCCAAGGTGCATCAATGCATTCAATTTTTTTTTTTAAAAAAAACAATGTCTCAAAAAGATGTGAAACCACATTCTTTACTGAAACCTTATTATTATTTATTGGTCTTTTGTAAAAAATAATAATAAATTTATACTTAAACTTACACTTATTGGTCAACGATGCAGTAATCAATTTAAAAACTATAAGTTTTAGGTTTAGGTCAAAGATAATTATATACGACTGCCAGAATAGAACTGCATCGGTTTCTAAGTAGTCTTCTTACCAAAAGTTGAAGACCCAACTTAAAAAAAAACAAATATTATAGCATGTTCTCTCAATCTTAAAGAAATGCATCTATTGAATTACGTGATAAGTTGATTCTAACACCATTAAATATAAACACCAATTAACACGAAAATAAAAATACATTTCAACATCTATTCATATTAAATATGCAACACCCCATTTGTTTCCCTTATTCATTGGACTTAGATTTTCAATAATAAAATAAATTAAAAGTTAACATATGTCTCAGAAAATAATGCATATGCCATTAATCATATAAAAATATTTATAACAGAATATTCTTGAATAACTTATTTTTTTTAATCATAAACACAACATTCTCTTTTTTATCATTGTCAAAATTAGTTCAAACCCCTAGAAAAAAAAGTATTTACAACCCAAGATGTGTCAGTGCGATTTCTATTAACAAATTATGATTATAATCACGAAAAGAAAATATAAAAAATAATGATAATAACATAAAATAATGGCTAAATAAATAAGTGAATTCAAAATTATATAAAAATAAAGAAATCAACACATTATTTTAACCTGAGATTAAATATATAAATTCCCCTATAATAACAATAGCAATCACTACTTCGTCATGATTGATTAATGACCATATAATAACAATAACAATCGCTGCTTCGTCTTGATTGATTAATGACTCAATAAACTAAACTTATATAAATATAAAATAACAATAAAAAATAAAAGAAACGAACCTTCAAAGGTATGTAAACTAGCCGCTCTGTAAACGAAAATCTCAATCCCAACTTCTTGCTCAATTGAATTATTTTTTACTCTTGCTCTAGCTTTTTTTTTTCTCTCTGCCTCTGTTCTCTTTTTCTCTACTGTACGCTGCTTTTTATAATCTTTTTGGTGTGAGTCTGGTGCTAATTAAAAGGAACGTAAGAAAATGGAAAATATAATTCAGTTGAAGATTTTATGGCTATTTGGTTGAGACTTTTGAGGAGCAGAAAAAAAGAAAAGAAAAGAAAAGAAATAAAAATAAATAAAACGTGTGAATGGGGGAGTATAAAATATTTTCTGGGTATTTGGTTGAGAATTTTTAGGAATATAAGAATAGAAAAGAAAATAAATAACATAATAAAAAAAACAAAAAAAAAACGTGGGTGGTGGGGGAAAATTACGTAAATATAAAAAAGAGAAAATAAATAGGAAGAGGAATTATAGGAGGAATAAGTTAGGGGAGTTTGAGGATAATTAGGATTAAGGGTGAAGTAATTTGAATTTTTTAGGACTCTTTTTTCTTCTTTTTTATAACATATAATTTTATTCTTTAGACTAGGTAAAAGTTGAAATATTAATAAAAAAAAAAAAAACTAATAAATACATTAAACACTCAAAAAAATCTAAATGTAAATAAAGCATATAATTTGTTATAATTTTCACATCTTTTTATTCATTTATTTGAAATATATATACCTACTAAAGTAATAATATTTAAGTTTTAAAAGGTTGTAAAATCTTAAGTTCGGTCAAAAATCACTTGTCTACAGTTTGCCCCTCTTTGACTGAAAACACAAAGAGTTTACAGACAAAGAAGTAGACAATGTGACAAGTATTGACCCAACTCTTATATGAAAGGAAAAATATGTGACCGAATCCTAGTTATGGACATCCTACATATCCCGGGTTATATGAGAATCAAGTCACGTGTAGTTCAACGAGATGAAATGATGAGTTGGAAGTCGGGTGAGATCCCATCTAGGCTTCAGTTTGTGCCCCATATTTTACATGAAAGTGAAAGACAAAAACTTAAAAGAAATACAAGTGCAAGACCCTATCCATGCCACGTCTCTTGAATCTTGACTTGGGTCTTCGTGTTTCTCAAGTTGTGAGATATTACTTTCCACCTCGAATGAGTCTGAAGGTAAATGCCTTTCTCTAGGTAGGCTCTTTCTACACGGATTTGGATATCGCCCTTGTTCTTATGGCGAGCTTCTGCTACTTCAATTGGAAATGATCGTGAAAGTTTTGACTCTTTTACGGATAAGATCCTGAACTAGAAATGTGGATTGACCTTGTTCTACAAACGAATTCCTGAAATTAAAACAAACAAAAACTAATAACACAAAATTATTGCCCCAGTTTATAATAAAGAAAATTTGTGAAAACAATAAAAGATAGTGCTTAGCTTCGAATCTAGACTTTGAATGACTGGAGATTCGTTGTGATGTACTCTTCTGGGGGCTTATGCATGTTTACACCAACTCCATTCCTCATGATGAACAAGTTAAATTAAATTATGTTAGTCTAGTCCCATTATCCAGGAGGGCCTTTCTAGTGTCCCATTATCTAGGAGGGCCCTTGCTACACTACGTCCCATTATTCAGGAGGGTCCTTGCTACACTACGTCCCATTATTCAGGAGGGTCCTTGCTACACTACGTCCCATTATTCAGGAGGATCTTTGCTACACTACGTCCCATTATTCAGGAGGGTCTTTGCTACACTACATCGCATTATTCATGAGGGTCCTTACTACACTATGTCTCATTATTCTTGAGGGTCCTGCCAGTCCCATTATTCAGGAGGGTCCTGCTATACTAAAAATACAAACCGAACATTTGCCCTAGTATGATCTATAAAAGTTTTGGGAATGTTATCCAAATTATTTGCGGAACATTCAAGAAACGGAGATTCCATCTCTCAGGTAATTTCTATAATCAATGTTTTTTTTTTCAATTAATCAAATTCACTGTAATTGAATTTCACAAACTTCTATTGCAATGTTGTCATTTTTCCTCTGTAGACTAAAATTGAACATCTAGGCTTTTTTTCTTGAAATAACCTGTACCCCTACTTCAACAAAGAAAATTTGTGAGTTTAAAATGTGGTGGTTGGTTTGTGATTCTGCTCTTTGACGAGGATTGCTCCAATACTTGTCAGGTTTTCACTTAATTTCCAAACGGTTTAGTGCTTGTTATTGATTGAATGTATTCTTTACCCCAAATTTGCTTACTTTGAATGACTTAAATCCAATATCTGCCTTTATTTCACGATACTCATTGTGTAACCTTCATTAAATCATGTCTTTCTTCTGAATCCAAAACTATCCAATAGATGATAAATCATTGGCCGGATGCTTCACCTTGTACAATCCAGAGAGTTGGTAGCGAGTCTTGAAATCCTTTCTCACTTTCTTGACACAGACTCGACACATGGACATATGAAACAAAGTGATGAAAAATGAAAGAAAAATAAATATACACTACACAAGAATTGAAGAAAATAGTTCGATGAGAAAGGTTTGTTTTAGAGAGAGGAAGAAAATAAAACTTATCTGAGTGTGGTAGCCGACTCTACTGATCATGACATGCACTTTGAATTGATTATCACAATTTGTCCATCCAATATATTAATCAACCATTATTGATCATCCAATTTTGACGTGGAGTTCCAACATTCAACAAAGTCATAATCAAGTTCAAACTCTTATCCACCTTATGATTCCCACGAGGGTTTTCGCCTCTAAAACTCTTTCATTTTGATTCCTTCAACTCACATTCGCCTTATGGTGCCCATTAGGGTTTTCACCAATAAAACTCTCTCATTTTTATTTCTTTCAGCTCACCTTCGTCTTATGGTGTCCGTTAGGATTTTCACCAATAAAACTCTCTCAATTTCTCTCAGCTCACCTTCGCCTTATGATGTCCGTTAGGATTTTCACCGATAAGACTCTCTCATTTTTACTTCTCTCAACTCACCTTCGCCTTATGATGTCTGTTAAGATTTTCACCAATAAGACTCTCTCATTTGTTTTTTTTCGTGAAAAAGAGTATGGTGTCATCGTTTGTACCCTTAGCATACTTACTCTTGACATTTGAAAGGTTGACCCAAAGGTCTTTCTTGGATTGAAATTAAATATGATTTTTAGACAAGGTTAGTAAGAAATGACAGCACGAAAGCTCAAATCCGACTTTAAGTGATGGGGTTGACTTTTACTTTGGCACAGGAAAAAAAAAAGGAAACGACTTTTGCCCTAGTTCTTTGCAAATATGAATTTTTGGATTTTTTATTTGGTTGGACCGAACCCCAACACCAGGGTTGCCTACGTATCTCGCCGAAACAAGAATCAGGTCAAACGTAGTTCAAGTAAATTGCTTTTTTTGTTTGTTTTTTTTTTCTTTGAAGAACCAAGGAAGTGGAATGGACAAGGAAGTAAAATAAATCTCAACAAGGGCAACAACATATGACTTAATACTTAGACACAGAACCAAGAATTTCCATTACATCAACCTTTAAAATGTCAAGTCCAAACATGAGGGTCTTTAATACCGAAAAATCAAATCATATATAATATCTTTTCACGGCATCAACATTGACGGCCATTTCTGTCATTTTGCCTTCTATATCTGCTAAGTAAAGAGCACCATTGGATAATACCTTCTTTACAATGAATGGTCCTTTCCAATTTGGAGAAAATTTTCCTTTGACTTTAGAATGTTGTGGCAGAATGCGTCGCAATACTAATTGACCCTCTTTGAAACGTCTGGGATGCACCTTTTTGTTGTATGCTCGTGCCATTCTTTTCTGGTACAATTGTCCATGACATACTAATGTCAATCACTTCTCATCAATCAAGCTTAGTTGCTCCAACCGTGTTTTGATCCACTCATCATCATTGATTTCAGCCTCTACAACAATCCGCAGGGATGGAATCTCAACCTCTGCAGGTATAACTGCCTTAGTCCCATATACCAACGAATAGGGGGTGGAACCTACTGACGTACGTACTGTAGTGCGATAACCTAACAAAGCAAAATACAACTTTTCATGACATTGTCGAGAACTTTACACCATTTTATGAAGCATCTTTCTCTAACTGACTCACTGTAACTTCATTAGGAACATGTGCTTCGTTCAAAATCTTCATTATAGCTTTACAATGTTCATCTGAATGTATCAACAAAGACAATAAAGAGATTTGGGCTAGAGTTTTCCTTAGCTGTTTCACGATGGAATAGTCTGACAATTTCTTTTTTCTTAAGAACTCCTTTGCTTCTTCTTCAGTGACTGGACTCTTAACTGGCATTTGGTCATTTTTAGTTTTACTTAATTTGGCCGGGGCATAACATCTTCCCAAATGGGTCATTCCTCCTACTTTATCTACTTCTTCATCGACTTCTTTCCCCTTGTATGTTACGACTGTGGGCTCATAATTCCAAGGGACAGCCTTGGGGTTAGTCATAGAAGTTGGGATACTGGCCTAATGATCACAGGTGGAATATAGGCTCCTTGCACGATCAAGATAGGATTGTTTGGACCTCTTGGAACAACCAATGTCTTTCTCTGACTTGCCTAAACATCTTCAAGTGCTCCCTTCATAGTTAGGATGGGTGTGTTTGATGGACTCAACTTTTCCAACGTCCTTTCCACCCCAGAAGACACCGTTTTTGTCAAGTCAACAACATTCGCTGAATTTTCCATTCCAGTTCCAACCTTAAGGATTGGCTTGTATGGGACTGCAACTTCTTCGCGACCATTCATCATTTCTAACATGTTTGTTTCAGTATGCCTGGGCAGTGGATTTTGATTGATGTTTGGTCCATTTGGGCTTTCAACTATAATTCGATGAGTATCGATCAAATCTTGAATTGACTTTTTCAAGTACCATCACCTCTCTATGTTGTGCCTTGGGGAATCAGAACAATAGGCGCAGTGTTGAGAATAATCGAGATTTCTCGGGGGAGGATTCAACATCTTTCTTTCAGTAGGACTAAAAACATCAACGTCCTTAATTTTTGAAACAAGCTAGCATATGACTCTCCAATAGGGGTGAACTTATCCTTAGCTCCATTTCCTCTCTTGTTTTCTTTTCTAGGACGAAAAGGAATTCTAATGATATTTTGGTGAATTTGTGGTGGTGGTGGATGATTTTTGAGAAAGTGGTGCATGCTATTACGGATAAGAAGGGGAAGCAATTGGATGTGCACTAAAAATAGGATATTGAGGGTATGGGACAGGATATTGTGGAGTTTGGGAAGGAAAATAATGTTGTGGGTGATTATCTTGGACATAGGTTCGAGGCACTGATACAACGGTAGCTACATCTTCCCTTCTTTTCTTCCCTCTAATGTTTTCCGAACCATTTTGAATCACTTGTGTTGTGGCTTTTAAGGTAGCTTGGCTTACAATCTTTCCAGACTTGATGCCATTTTCCACCATTTCCCCAACCTTAATAACTTCGGTGAATGTCTTCCCAAAGACATAGAGTACGTAATGAAAGTAGTCAGGTTCTTGCGCTTGGAGAAAGACATCAGTCATCTCTAACTCTTTCATTGATGGTTTAACCCTAGCAACCTGTTCCCTCCACCTAACAATATATTCACGAAATATTTCAGTAGTCTTTTTCCTCATGTTAGCAAGAGAAGAGTGGTCCCGCATGATGTCAATATTATATTGGAATTGTTGCATAAAACATCGAGCCAAATCATCTCATGTATGCTAGTTGGCAATATCCTGATCTATGAACCATTCAGATGCAATTCCCTCCAGGCTTTCCCCAAAATAGGCCATGAGCAATTTTTTTTTGCCCTCAACACCCCTCAGTTGATTGTAATATTTCTTCAAATGAGCTATAGGGTCTCCATAACCATCGTATTTCTCAAACTTTGGGGGTTTTAAAACCAGCAGGCAAATGGATGTGGGGGAATACATGCACAAATCACTAATGAGATGCCTTTGTGGCCTTCCAGACCCTGCATATCTCTTATACTTTGTTCCAAACTCTTCATTTTACGAGTCATTTATTTATGTTCCTCATTCTTAATAGTTTTATCAACCTGGACAGAGGGACTATATTGATGAGTGTGGGGATAAGAGCTTGGAATTTTAAGAGCCTCTTCAGAGGTGTAGCCACAATCACGAGGAATTTTGGACGGAGGATCCTTGTTGGATTTGGGTACCATTGTTGGCTGTTGGAGATTATTAGTCGGCTCAGTTGGCACGAAGAGTGGATTACTCATCATAGGTGTAGTCAAAGGGCACACCGTAGAAGTTTCATCTACGTTAGATGTGTTAGCGTAAGGACCGAATCCAAGTGGATAAATCGGATCACCTATCGACACTTGGATAAGGGCAGGCATATTTATATTTAGATATTCATGGATGGCAGATGGTGGAGCTTGTCCACTCATCCAAGCTTCGTACATCTTCGTCATTTGCTGTCTTGATATCCTTACCTCTTCCATTGACACAGTTTCCTGTAAGACCATCTGGTTTTGAACCTTATCATTGTCCGACACATTCCCATCTTTTTGAGTCATTTTCTTTTTCCCTTTTGACCTTGTAGTGTAGGTATGTGATGTCAGCTTAACCACAAACCAACCACCTTTAAGCAAATATATCTTCTTCTTTTTTCTGAATAGAGTAGCAAACGGTTTAGTGTTAAGAAATTGTGTACATTGCATCCACATATATACTTCTAATATGGAAGAACTTATGTTTCATCCCGGCTTATTAGGCATTTTTCTCCTCTTTAGTTATTTTTGTTGAAAAGGTTTTGATCGAGCCCATTGGGTTGCCTACGTATGATGTTGGTGCATGAATCAGATCTTTACGTAGTTCGAGAATATACATTTTTTTTTTATTATTATTAGATTCAGATATTACATTACTATTTATATTAATGGCGAAAAAATGAAACAAGAAATAAGCATAACTCAAAATATCATTCCAATGTTTGAAACATAATTAGGGAAATGATAAAAATATCACCAAACGAATGTCAGTAACTTAAATAGATACGACTTAAATAAAGTGTATAAACATAGAAGAAATAAAGCAGGACTCAAACTAAAAGGAAATGACGCTAATGAAAAAAAGCTCTTATCCCAAAGATCTAATTGTCACTCTTGCATCCCAATCTACTCACTCACGGAGATTGCGGTCTTAAACGACTTCCTACACTATGATATATATCTTGCAATGAACTCGTAAGGTACTTATCAAATTCTGGTACTTCTGCCAGAAATTGTTCATGGTTCATCTCTTGGTAATCCAGACCCATTTGGGCACCGTGATCAGCCAAACGATGGACCTTTGATAGAAATGAATTGCAAGTTTGATTCCATCCTCGTATCTGTTGATCATGGGAGGCCACCATTTCTATGGCACGCCTTTATTGAGTCGAGACTGACTCTTGTTCCTCTCGAAGTCTTCCCTTTTTACGAGTCCATTAAGCTCTCTCTTAATCGAAATCTGTTTGATTTTTCTGATCACCCGCCCTTAGTTGTGGTTGTCAGGACACCGCAAGTTCCGCAATTTGTGATCCCTTAATTGTTTCCAAATTAACTTGTCCTTGGAGAAGGGTTTCTCTTTGAGTCGCCTTGGCTCTTTCCTCTTCGAATTCTACTTCCAAATATTTTGGGCTAATCCTTTTGGAAGGGGGACCTCCGGCCCAACTTCAGACACAAAATCTTTCATATCCTCCGTAATTGGTAGAATTTGACGCCTACCCGACTGACGTAAAACCCGCAGTGGTACGTTTGGTTGCACACCCCTAATACCCATCAACAATAAAAATGGGCGAACATACGACATATGTATGACTTCTTCCCAAGGGAACCAAATATAATTCCAAGTTATCTTCTCTTCCATTAGCGAGCGAAAACACTCCACCCAAGCATTGACCCCTTCTGGACACTTGTATTTCTCCACCCTTTTGGCATGACTTGTAATGTAATCGCTCCGATCCTAAATAAACCTTGCCACCGTAGGAGGTCGGTAAAGATGTTCCACTATCCATAGTTGAAGCAATATGTTGCATCCCTCGAAGAAATGTTTCCCTTTCTGGCAGATAGTTAAAGCACGGTAGATATTAGCTAAACTCATGGAACGATGGTATAATTCTTTTTCTCAATTAACACATTCACTACCCCGACCAAACGGATGTTAATCTTCCCACCTCTCCTTGGAAAAACCATTGTTCCTAAAAAAGCTATCATAAAAGCAAAACGTCTATGCTCTTTCCATGTTTCAAAACTTCCCTTATTGTTGAGTTTCCTTCCAAATTTATTAAATCCGTCTTCTTTTCCATACCTATAATACAAAAATTGTAATGAGATCCAACCCTTGTATAATGATTCCTCCTTGACTTTGCAAATGTTCAAGTGTTGAAAAGATTTGTTGATGGATATGCCCATTGGGGCTACAAGCTTCTGATGGTGCAACCTCACTCCAAACCCAGTAAAACTAGCTATTTCCTCCAAGGCTGGGGTCAACTCAAAATTCGAGAAACGAAAAACATTTTTCGCGGAGTCCCAAAAGGGAAACAGTGCTTCGATTACATCCCTCTTACGATCCACTGGCATGATTCTAGTCAAGAAACCTAAGTATTTGAATATTATGCCTTGTTCTAACAATCCCATGTCTTTCCACCATGTCAACAACTGCAAGGGATTACAACCTACAACCTGGAGTGGTACGTTCGAGTCTCTTTACCTCTTTTGACACTTTCCGCGATCGAGATGAACCATGTCGTGCCTATGGGGAAAAATGTTGGGTTAAGAAACGTTCATACTTTCAATACTTAATTTATGGAACTCTTATATTTTACTTTGTTAAAGAAATTAAATTAAATAAAAATAAATAAATAATAATAAAAATAAATAAAAAATAAAAGAAGTATGAAACTCATATAAAAGAATATAAACACTTGTATAAAGTGAATACATCATGGATGTTTGTCACTTGAATAATCAGACTTAGAGCACATGTGGGTAATAAATATCTAATTTTTTTGAAAATTTCTTTCAATAAGATACCTATATTCCCTTAAACAAATGTTTATTCTAAGAGTCCAATTGCAAAAAAAATTCTAGTAAATGCACATTTAAAATCAATGTTTAAATTTATTATTAGAAGTGACCATGATGAATTTTAATTATTATTACTTATAGATAGAACAAAGAAAATATTAAAAAATAATGATATGACTACGGTCAACAAGTCAATACAGAGGGTGATATGTATGGCTTAAGAAGTTTTGTGTAAAATAAGGAAAAAAAACCGATATTCTTGAAATTGACTTTACCAAAAAATAATAAATAATAAAAATAAATAATAAAATAAATAAATAAATAAAGAAATTTTGAAAATTTCAATTCATTAATAGAGATATATTGGTAGACCTGTCTATATATTAAAGAGTACTTTTGTATTGAGAAATAAATAGTTACATATATAAAAGAAAATAAAAAAAGATTAATTCTATGTCAAACGTGCTCCAAATCTTCTTATCTATTTCAAGTTAAGATAAATAATTTGTAATAGTCAAACATTTAACCTATTGAGAAATTTTAGACTCGAATCGACTACTTTAGTGAGAAAACAAATTTGATTGGATTGAGTTATATTTTTTGTTTTTAGGCCCAAATTGACTATGTTAGATGCAAAAGAAACTAATTTTTTTTTAGACTCAAGTCAAATATGTTAGCTAAGAAAAAAGCTTAATAGGGAGATATCTATATATTTTTAACTATCTTAAATATAAAATTATCTTACTTGCAAAAAGTATTCTATTATTTTTTATAAATGACACAAATCGGTCAAAAGATTTTCTTTTATATATAAATAGTGTAATATTGTATGACAAATTCATTTTTTTTTGATTTTATATATATATATATATTACGAAAATGATAAAAATATATACAAATAGTTAGGAATTTATTTTAGAGGAAACCTAAAGCCTGTCAACAACCGAGGTCTTCCAAATGATATTTTACTAGTAACACATACAATACACATGTTAGCCAAGAAGAAGGTCTCCTACGGAGCCGACTCCGGTGTCGAGTCCACTAAGTTGAGATTCAAATATTGCAATAGTAAATCAAGACTTCATCAATTCTTCCTCTTCCTTCAAATGGTTGCTTCTTCCATAATATGCTTCTTGACCTCCTTGGAATATGTAAACTTCCATTGTTCTCCTATGTTATCTTGCTTCTCTTCCATCTGTTGTAGTATTTGATATTTTGCAGGTTTGTTGTTCCAGAAAATAGTTCTTTGCCAATATTTTCCCATGACCAATGCATTATAAACTGTTCCCGTGATACCAGGAAATGTGAGTACGATTTCATTGAAAGGATTGATGGTAAAATGGTTGTGTTCACAAAAATTTCTTGTGATGACGACTATTCCAGAATCAGACTCATACCAATTACTCGGCCCGTACTGATTTCTTTTTTTGTCATAGACTGGAAAATTGTACACTTTAGATAAGGAAGTATCTTGTAAAATTAGGTTGAACCAGAAATCAGTGTCAGGGTTGAAAGTTTCTTGATCAAAATAATGAGCAGTTGAATGACTGAAAATATGTTTAGCATTAAGATTATCTACTTGAAAAACTTCATTCAATCTGTTAAAGATTTAATCTTTTGTGAAGTACTCCAAAGTAAGGGTGCTCCATACAACAGTGATGCAGTTGAATACAAAAGATTTCGTCCAAAATGGGCGTTGAACAAAATATTTAATTGTTGAACTTCAAGCTCTTCAATATGTACATTTGCCACAATATGTGTCACACCTCTTTTTTGAGCAAATAATGATTTTGAAAAAGGGTTTTTTCAATTTAAGTGACGTTATTGATATAGGGAATATTTTTATTTTTCTTTCAGAGTCGCCACTTGGAATTGAGTTATGGTGTTCCAAGTCACTTTTTTGGTTAATCCCTAATAAAAAAGAAATTACTCTTTATATGGTCTTCGAACTAGAAATTCGGGTAAGAAATTCTATTGACCGAGGGGAAGGTATTAGCACTACAAAAAAATGCTCAATTGATGGGGGTTATTTTGTCAATTTGTGGCGGTTTAGGGATCCCACAAATTTAATTGTGGCAGTTTTTAAAAATGCCACAATTACCCTTGCCACGAGCATATTTGCAGCGGTTTTAGTAAACCTCCACGACGTCCCCCACAAAATGACTTTTAAATTTGTGGAGGTTTTCTAGTATCAGTTTTTGACGGTTTAGAACCTTCACAATATGATCTCAATATTTTAAAAATCAAATTTGTGTGGATTTAATATTGTCATGGCCTGAAATTAAAATTTACATGTATAATTTGATTTGTGGAGTCTTACAAAATTATTATTATTTTAATAATGCCTTCAAAATAACAAGTAATTTTAAAATTGATTTACATCAATTCTTCAGAATAATAAGTAATTTTACCAAATAACACATTTAAAGAAAATTAAATTTCATTAACCAAATTTATATTAATAAGCTTCACAAATCCAAATTTATGTCAAATAAAAGTAATACAAACTTGTGTATAGTAATTTCAACATAACAATGTTAAATCTTTTTAAAATCCACATCAAATAAATATTAACAAAAAATCTGTAGCATTTGTTTGGTGATTTATGTTGTTGTCGTTCAATCTTTTTATCCAAAGTGACATAAGCCCTCTGCATTAGGCTGAAACAATGAAAAC
>JAJOOR010023850.1:0-12310 GCA_036250505.1 Solanum acaule
AAAAATTCCACTCATTCTTTAAGTGAATCTATCGTAAAAATACTATAAATCATGATAATTGACAACATAAAATATTTCAAAAATGTTGTATGTGGGTAGTCTTATTGTGCCTTGAATAGCGTCAAAGAAAATACAGGTTTGTGATAAAAAAACTTATTCCTTTATCCACGCTAACAATCGCTTCAAAAACTCCGTTATTAGCCCCAAAACATACCATTTATATTATTGGGCCCGTGCATAGCACGGGCAACATTATCTAGTAAGATATAGATTGCTCTTATACTGTTTAATGCAAGACCATTCTGAAAACATGGATATAAGATACAGCATATACAGTAATATCAAGACTAGTCTAATTGTAATACTACAAATGATTTGTTCCCAAAGAGTGGATCTTCCCTCATCTTTCGATAATATAGTACAAAATTGCTTGGTGCTAGTTTTGTGAAGTTCTTTCACCGTCTAATTTACTGAACTAGCAAGGATTTACACACTATGCATGTGAATTTTGGCAAATTACCTTCTTATTTTTGTTGTTTTTTCAGAAGTATATCATTCTGATTACATAAGCAACTGAGATTTGAGAAGCAACTTTTTTGGTACAATAATTGAGTTTCATTTCCCTTCCACACTGTTTTGCTTCATAATATCTTTTGCTTTTGAAAACTTTCTTGACCCAATGTATCTGCATTGAAATCTAAAAGAAATCTGCACGTAACATTAAAAAGGCACGAAACCAAACCTTATACAGGGTGTTAGGGACACCATTAAGCACCTAAAGACGGATTCGATGCCCAACACAAAGGACCAAAAGAAGGAGAAGGATGTATGCGTACCTGTTTTCTAACCAAGTTAAAAAAGTACAGGCCAATTCTTGTCACCACACTATATGGCTTTTATCATCCATCGAGCACATCTAAGTAAAAATGGAAGTGTATGGATTGCAAATAGATTTACATCCTCTCTGAACTGAGATATTTCAGTCTGACAATTATGTTAAAAGAAAAATGTAGAAGACAAAGATACACACAGCGCACCAAAAATTGGCTAGTTTGAAGTGACAATTATGTTTGATATAACTGTTGCCATCTCACTGACAATGACGACAGAGGATTTTAACCACTCAGCAAGCTGCGTCACCCATATTTAAAGCCCCAAAATGCTGAACTTGAATTTTGTCGAGTCCGCGTCTTTTGTAGATGTTTTACCTTTACTCATGCGGCATCAGCTCAACCTCATTGAGCAATCTGACTTCTCATTACTTTCAATACAGCCTTCAACATCTCTAAAAACTGTTCAATAGTTTTGATTTGAGCATCAACGGCATCACAAGTACTTGAGCAGTCCTGGTTGTACATGCATTATACCACAAGTTTCATGCAGGGCAGTTAGAAGTTGATGTCACTTTATAAATTCAATTTAACAATATTTAAGTTAAAATACCAACATCTATGGCATCTGCAAGAGCCTTCTTCCTTGCCCTGGTATTTGCAATTTCAAGAGCTGTGCTTCTTGCAAAAAGAATCTGCAGGTCAACATTATTGTCAGCCTAAATCAAAGAAGAAATTAAATGGGTGACTGGTGTAAATGTCGTCAGCAAGCAGAATTTAATATTAATACCATCTTTCCACGGAACAAGTCCCTCTTGAGAATCCGATAAGAAACATTCAATATCTCTGCATTCTGCAATACTGGCATTTTTAGCAATAATCCGAGCAGAAATGCAACCATGTAAAAGCGAAGTGACCTGAAGCTACTAAAGGCATTGCACAACACTGATAGAACTTGCTGATATTCCCAAAACAGGAATTATGTACCTTTCTTATTGTGTTGAAAGCAGTTGGATTTCCTGTCGGTAAGCACCTACATAACATCCCAGCAGGTCGCCAGAATGATTCATGAATACCAGAAAGCTTAACCTGATCAAATGCCGCGGCTTTTAAGATGTCAGAATCATCAGCAAGTTCCTTGAACAGTCTGCAGCTGTGATGAGGAAATCAGGATCAGAAGCAACATAATCTGCAAGATAACCACAAGAGATATGCAGACACCTTTTACTGGACCCTTTTCGATTTTGTAGAAGGGGAAATCGTAAACACCCATAGGACATATGTTGGGTCATATACTAGGCAGAAGTTGATACACATAGGTGATACGTCAGCTTCAACAGGAACTCAATTTCAAAGTTAATCACAGAAAGAGTAGTTAATCACATCAAAAGAATAGGAAAGGACATAGAAATCAAGGTAAATAAGGTCAACAGTAATCTAGAATTAAGAAACATATGGAAACAAGAGAAAGATTTCGGGAATGATACTTACACTGATAAAGTTCGGGCAAGATTTCCAGCTCCATCAGGTGACACAGCAACATGATACATAACGTGTTTCAACACATCAAAGTTCAAATCTGTTATTTTAGATTGCCTCTTCCGCTTCATAATTGCTGAAATAAATTCAAGAGAGTCAATGAGGCTTCATTGCTTAACCTCTTTTGATTCATTTTATTGGAAGAGAATAGTAGAAGGAAACCAAAAGGCTCAGTTTAAATCTACAAGCCCATAATGTGAATTGCAAGATAATGTCGAGCAAAATAAGATAAGTGAGCCATGTTTTAGAAAACTGCAAAGCTTCTTCACTTATGTAAGCATCACTTCACACCATAACCAGCATCCAAGTATCATATGAAAATAAAGAATATTAAAGCTCGCTAATGAATAGCTTAACGAGTTTGGGAATAAATGAAGATTGAAAAAGGAACTAGTTAAAAGGGATAATCTGAACAAGATCAGTCAACACTCGCATCAGCTGGCTTACAAGAATGTAGGATCAAGATGGAGAAAGACGAAAAAAATTATGAAGGAGAAAGGCCAATTTTATGAAGTGAGGTTGAGATTGTTCCTGCTTATTGCTATTGTTGTCTTTTTCATCTGTTTTGAATTGAGGGCCCATCAAAAACAGTAGCTCTACCTTTTCAAGGTAGGGATAAGGTTTGTGAATACATTACCCTTCCTATACCTTAATTGTGGGATTACACTCGGTTTGTTGATGTTGACATCCTAGTTTTCAAGACCTAGCCTCTCTCTTCATATTGTAAGTTACACAATTGAAGTTTCACAATCTTCGGCATAATTTCGAAACTAAGAAAAATGTAACAGCATAGTCCAAATCCAAATAAAGTAGAATTGATGTAAAAGATTCAAATAGCCCGTAATTGTTGCGAAGCAATGCATATTCCACATTCCATGTTGGAGAAACTTACAAATCAACAGAAAAGCCCCCCACCCCAGCCCCTACGGGGTGGAGGGGAGGGGCAAGAAACCCAAAAATGAAAACCCAATTTATATAACTAAAAAAAAAAACTTTAAGGCTAATCAAGAAAGATAACATAATGCAACACGAGCTATAGGATATACCCAATTTATACTTTATTCCATTAAAGAAAATCGTCTTTTTAACACCCATATAACACACGGTGAAATCGATTAATACAAAAAAAAAACAATTGAAAAATCAACCAAATTGGAGTACTGAGCATAGAGAAGAAGATAAAGATGCCAAGAAAACGCGTGCAGCAAAAGTAATCGATTCAAACCGCGTACCATTACAAATCGAAATGGATAAAGAATCTCAGGAAGATGAAAAGTAAAGAACCCAGATACCTATGTTGAACGTGAATGGCGGAGACAAACAGAGGTGGAATTGGAGACAACATTCAAATAGAGTACAATTGATATAAAAGATTCAAATAGGCAACTGTTGAACTAGTTTAGGAGGTGTAATTGTTCCGAAGCAATGCATAATCCACATTCCATGTTAGAGAAACTTCCAAATCAACAGAAAAGCCCCTACCCCAGCCCCTACAGGGGCGAAGGGGAGGAGCAAGAAACCCAAAACTGAAACCCCAATTTATATATAAACAAGAAGAAGAAAACTTTAGTCAAGAAAGATAAAATAATGCAACCAGAAACCTAATCTTGAACTATAGGATATACCCAGTTCATACCCAGTAAAGAAAAATCATCTTTTTTTAACACCTCTATTGCCGAAATCGATTAATACAAAAAACCCAATTGAGAAATCAACCAAATTGGAGTTCTAAGCATAGAGAAGAAGAGAAAAGATGCCAAGAAAACGCAAAAGTAATTTATTCAAACCGCTTAACGTTACAAAATCGTAATGGGTAAAGAATCTCAGTCAAGAATTTGCGATACCAATAGAGGAAGATGAAAAGGTAAAGAACCTGGATACCTGTGTCGACGGTGAATGGAGGAGACAAACGGTGGTGGATGGCGGAGACAAACGGCGGAAATGATACGATGACGACAGTGTCAAACTATGACACACTGCTCTCTGAGCCTTTTCACTTTCTGTTCTACTTCTAAAATGAGACGATAAATAGGTTTTTTTTCAAAATGGAGTATATAAGTTTAAAACCGATCTGAATAATTAATTGTTTTTTACTTTATATTTATTATTATAAATAAAAATTTAAACATATAAATACTTCCCCATTCACTTTACTTATCCTCTTTACTGCAGTGATGATTAATATTATAAGAATATTCATATTAATTAATGTATAGTTTTAGGTTTTAGGAGATAATTTTAGAAATATGTAATCACTGTTAAGGATAAAATAAGAAAAACTAATTGTTTTTTTTTTTAAAACATTGTTAATATTACCTTTGACAAATAGAAGCAACAAAATACAAACTAAGGAGCAGCTCGACATTCTTATGACGGGATGGTCGCAGGCCTCAAAAGAACCTTAAATCTAATACATGTGTAATTTATGCATCGTTTGGTAGAGTGTATTAGAAAATAGGCTTAAGTCATCCACGTCCCCTTAAAGTTGTCCGCATAATTCACTTAGACACCTCAATTAGGACTCTTACTTATTAGACACTTTAATATTAACAAATATTTATTTATTGAACATAAAATGACAACTAGCTTTAAAAATATTAAGCGTGTAATTCACACACATTTTCTTGAAAAAATTACGGATAGAATTACGACACGTGGCACATGGGTCCAAATTTTTAATTTTGAAAAATGAAAAATATTTTCAGCCTTTAATAATCTAGAAAAATTAAATTGAAAAAAGAATAAAAAAGAAAATTGCTCCCCCACCTACCCATTGCCCTTTCTTCTTCATCTTCTTCCCTGTCACTCCACCATCGATTTCTCAACGATGACAAAAAAAAAATATCTCCCACCCAACCCTAATACACCCATCTAATCTTTTGCTTTTTTTTTTCTTCCCATGTCACCCATTGTATTCTATTCTTCCTGTGATTATTGAGATTTCTGTGAAAATAATCGATGTCAATAAATTATTTCAAAATCGACGATGAAGAGAAATCAAAAGAATATCATTTTTAATAAGTTTAATGAATGATGATGATTGCTTATCGGAGTTATTGAAAATAGAGATGCATGAATGTCGGCTAACTTTAATTCCAATGGTCCAATTTTTTTTCTTCTTCTTGCAAATTCAATTAGTTTGTTTATAACGAAAAATGAAAAAAAAATAAGAAGAACAAAACAAAAGGCAGAGAATTTGAAGTCTTTAAAATGGTGGGTTGAAGAAGAAGAGGACTTGTACATGGGTGTGGGGTTATTTTCTTTTATAAATAACGAGATAAATGTTTAATTAAATGAGTTTTTAGTTATTTAATTAATACATACATGCCAAGTGTCAAGAAAATAAGCACTAATTTATTTTTAATTTTTTTTTAAAGAAAATCCATTCACGCGCTCAGCAACAGTAAGTTACACTTATTTCGCCACATCAGCGTTTTGTGTTTAATAGGTATATGTTTTGAACAATTTAGGTGTTCAATAGGTACGAGTCCTAGTTAAGGTGTCCAAGTGAATTATGCGGACAACTTTAAGGGGTCGTAGATGACTTAAGCCTAGAAAATATAATGCAAGCATTAGGTATTTGTATTAGTAGTACCTTGTTTGGTACACTTTTTCATGTCATGTATAACTAATGCAAGCACTCTATTGTGTATTAAGTTGTGTATTACTAATACCAAGGAATTCTAGGTATTAGCAATACATAGCATTTTAACACTTGCATTAGATTAAATAATTACAAAACTACCCTTAAAACCTTTTCATTTTCTTTGTTGTCACAAGTTTTTGTTTGTATTTTGATTTGCTTTTAAGTGTTTTTTAATTTTTTGGTGTCTTAATAGGCTTTATGGCCTCTTAAATATTTTATTTTATTTTTAAATTTAATTTCAATATAATTTAATCAAAAAATTTACTATTGTGACAATAAATTTGATAAAAAAAATTCTTTGCCAACTTTTCACAAAAATATTTTGACGCAATAGTACAATTATGTAATATTATTTTTTTAAAAAGAAGGAGAAGAAGAGTTAATGATATTTTAGAAAAAAAACTTTGTTGCAAAGGAAGTGTACAAATAAATAAAGTGTGAAGGGTATTTTTGTAAACATTTATTTTTTAATAGAAATTATGCAAGATTTGTTATTTCTAATACATTGTTTGGTTTGATGTATTAGAAATAACTAATGCAAGCACTACTAATGTACCCTATTTTACATTTTTCTGATACACTCACAATTTCCAATTATGAGCCCTCTAAATCATTGCCCCCATATGGCTGCTATAATCTCCTTTTGGATGGCTTGTCAGTGTTTCCTCCTGATTTTCAGTAACACTTGTTTCGAACTTCCATGTTGTAGTCTAATTCCAGTCCATTGCATCATATCTTCTCTGATAGATCGAAACCATGCGCATTCATCAAATAGTTGTTTCCTCGTCAGTAGAGTTACACAGGCAGCATTGCAGGTCATCTACAGGAATATGCACTTGAGTCAATCTCCCTTTGGTGAACAATCTATCATTTGTAGCTAGCTACACAATGAACCTATGTTTAGGTTGAGCTACTCCATTTCAGATTAAATTCGCAAAATCAACCTTCACTTGGTTCCCCAAAACAGCTAAATAACTCTTCGATATAGAATAATAATCTCTTCTCGGGGATAGGTTGTATCTTTCCTAAGTATATATACCAAGCTCTCATGCCATCTTTTAGAGAATTAAGTTTTTTCCAATACCAACTACAGTGTCGTGAGGGTATTTGTGTTCCCAAATTGAAGAATTATTTTTCATATAAATGTCATGTACCCACTTTACCCAGAGAGAGTCTTGATCCACCACCAGTTGATATAGCAATTTTTCTCAACAGAAACCAAATTCCAGATCCTTTGACATCCAGTCCTCTATTGCACTTGGGCTTACAAATTGTGTCTCATGCTATCAAGTGAATCTTCCTCTGATCCTTTTTGCCTCCTCATATGAACTTCTGACACCTCTGATCAACCTCCTTCAACACACTTTGTGGCAGAACGAATATGGCACCCCAAAATTATGAATAGAAAACAAAACAACATTTAGAATTTGCTTCGAATGCCCAGTACTGATTCTACTGGTAATCTTATCAATCAAAATCTTACAATCAAGTTTGTTCCACTTCTTAGGAGATAATTGAAGCCCCAAATATTTGATGGGAAATTGTTTTTCTTAATATGGTAAAAGTGAAGTAAAATAAAATAAAATAGTTGACAAGTAAAAGTGATTTTTTTTAAAGAATTAATAAGGTAAAATTTGATCAAATGGGTTGATCGGACTCAATTTAAATCTAGCTTGAAATTTTATTTTTGTTGAGTTGTGGAATTATTGCGTTTTAAAAATGTTAAAATTCTTGTAAGGATTAAATTAGTAATTAACGTAATTATTAATAGCTTAGTTTAATCATGATACTTGTCACAATAATAATTATAATAAATTAGTAATTTTGTACTTCTTTATTGTCACAATAATAATCATTTTGTACTTCTTTATTGATATACCTAAACTTTTAACCATATTATTTCTTAGAATTTCTCAATAACAAATATTGGTTGAATTCAATCCTCAATTTAAATTACTGGTTAAAATGTTTTCTTTTGTTAATAAATTAGTTCATTATACAATTTTTTTTTTGGACAACACAAAAACATATATTGTTAACAACTCATTTATGCTTGACTCAATTTGGTGTTGCAACAAACATCAATTAATTTTATTTGACTCAATGCTTATATCTAATTCTTATTCCTATGAAAATAGTAAAGAGGAATAGAATATTTGGCATTCTTAAGCTTGTAATAAATTCGTAATAACGAGTTAATTGTGATGATTACAACCTCTCATTATGATCCCACCGATTTTTGCATAATGCCTAAAAAATAATTTTTCTTCTAATGATCTTTTGTGATACTTATACAAAGTTATGTGACTTTTTTTTTTGGATATAAAAGACAGTTTAATAATTTTTGTGATATTTTGATTAAATTAAATGACTTTTTCATTGAAAAACAGTATTTAGTAACTTTAATGCAATAAAATAGAAGTCGAGATGCAATAAACAATTATTTTTAGTAATGAAATAATTTGACTTGATCATTTACCAGCATGTTAGCTTTTAAGCAGTATTTTCTATTTGCAATTGTGTGCATTATATTAATAGAGTAAATACATTAAAAAAAAGAAAAAAGAAAAAAATCTAAACTAGTCCGCTAAATTTATTTTAGCACTTTAACTTTACAAATAATTATTTATCCCCATAATCTCATTTAAGGTAAATTAAAATTCACCCAAACAGCTGATGTGGCAAAAAAAAATTAAAAGTGAGCAAAAAGGTAAAAAATAATAATAAAATAATAATAAGGTCTCCTCTTTTTCTTTCCAACCTATAAGTTTTCTTCTTCCTCACATCCCACCACCTTTATCCACCAACAACCTCACCCTTTCTTCTTCTTTACACCCCGTCACTGTCGCCGCCATCAACCACAACCTGCACCACTTCCTTCTTTGACAAACCCTTCACATTTTTTGAAATCCTCCACCCTCACTCTATTTCTCGATCTTCGAACCCCCTACCTCACCCCTCTTTCTCCTTTTTCGAACCCCGCTGCCACTCATACATGCCTCACCCCTTTCTTCTTTTTCCTCCGGTCCCCGTCCTCGCCGCCTTCTTTCTTCTTCTTCGAACCACCACCACCAATTTCTTCATTTCAAATTATTATTGCTTATTCTTAAAAGTGATGAACAATAAAAAATGAAAAAAATCAACAACTTATTGTTGCTTCAAGATCTTACTTATGAAAGTGTTTATTGACTATGATGAACTTGAAGCTTTTTTTAATAAAAAAATTATAATTTCTTCATCTCAAATTAGTTTTTTAATTGTTATTATTTATTTATTTTGATAATGTGGTTTAAAAATTGAATGTTTTCTAAATTGTAGAGTTTGATTATTATTTTTTGAGATTTTTTTTAATAATCTTAGATTAATCCTCATTTTCCCTATTTTTTATCTTTCTAAAATTGTATAAACAAAAAGAATTAAAAAAAACTCAAAATTTAAATAAGTTTCAATGTGACGTTGATGTGGCAATGACATGGCACATGTTTATTGTATTGTGAGACTAGTATTGTAGTGTTATGGTTGAAAAAAATTCACTTAAAAATGTTAAGGGGGTATTTAATCGCCTCTATGGTTTAAGTGCTAAAATAAATAGTGATGTCAAGTTCATGGGGCTTTTATGTATTTTCTCTATATCCCTACTAATATATAAGAGGAGACAACCAGGCAGGTCATGGTCGACATGTCTGCCTGACAGCTTCCCCTATATTCAATTATATTTTCTTCCGTTTTAATTTGTTTGTTTTATTTTTTAATTTTTTTATATATTATAAAATTGCGTAAAAAAAATACTATAAATCATGATAATTGACAACATTATAAATAATTTGATTGCTTATAAAAAAATTGATTGATTCATAAAATTAATCAATTTGTGTCACATAAAATTGAATTCCAAATAAGTAACATGTACTATTTAATTTGGAAACTACATAAAAAGTATTGTAAATCTCAATCACTAACAACATTTGATTGACTCTTGAATTCTCTATGTGCTACATACATTGGGACAAGAGAAGTAACATATATTATTTAAAAAATACGTAAAAAGTGTACTATAAATTACAATCATTAATAACTTAAAATATTTAAAAATCATATTAAAATTTAATTGACTCTCTAAATTCTATCTATGTCACATAAAATGAGATAAAAAAAAATAACTGATATTGGGTCCGTGCTAGCATGGGCACTTGTGTCTAGTTATATTAATAAGTAGTAATATTTGTTTGGTCCAGATAAACAAGAGGGGATGTAGCTCAAATGGTAGAGCGCTCGCTTTGCATGCGAGAGGCACGGGGTTCGATCCCCCGCATCTCCATTTATCGTTTCTACATATTGAAAGGATACTTTAGTAAAGTATTTTTATGCTTAAAAACTAGAGAAAATATTTAGTTGAATACATAATGAGAACCGAAACGTAATTAGTGCCAAATGATTATTTACCAATTATCAATTCGAGCCTATTTGGATTAGCTGGATTTAAGTAGGCGTTTGGCATTTCAATTTAAAATTATTTCGAAAAAAATTGAATAATTTTCAAATCGAAATTGATAACCTGAATCGAAAAAAAGTTATTGGTTTATCTTGGGTTATTGGTTTAGCGGTTTTGATTTTTTTTGTTATCAGATTATTGGTTTGAAGTTTTTTCTTAACGGGTTAACCGATAACCCAATAGTAAATTAGATAGTTATTATTTATACCATTTTGTATATAAAGTCCTTGACTTAGAGTTTGGTTTCCTACTTTTATTTTTGGTTGTCTCAAACGCTTGGTTATTCTACAATGTAAAAGTGTTTGCTTTTAAGCAAGATGTAACTTGTGAACTCACATGTACATGGTTTATTTGGTTTGTCATCTTTTTTCTAAGTGGTTTTCAATGATTTTTTTTATCAAATCTTAACGGTTGAACTGATAATCGAACCGATAACGATCAAAAACTGATAAACCAATAACCAATAAGCCAATATCTTAATGGTTCTATAACAGTTTAGCATCTCTACAAACCGATAACCAATGAGCCAAACTGATAAACTTCAAAACTGAACCGAACCAACCGATATTCCGCGCTTGAACAAATACAAAAAGCCACGCAATTACACACAAGGAAAATTCACACCTTAAATGATAAGTCAGTCTTACAGTTATGGATTTTTGAGGGTTTCCTTCTTGAATTTAGCATAATCCGCCAGCAAATTATTTCTTACTTTATGCTGCATACTCTACGCCACATTCTTCATAATCTGTTAATTGCCATACATGTATATAAGACAATGTATTTTTATAAATTTTTTATTTTTATAAAATAATATCAGTTAAATTATATTTCATGTTTTAAAAAAAAAGATAAGTGTCAAAACACACTTAAACTATATTCTTTGTTTGAGTTTCATACCTAAATTATTGAGTGTCAGAGTTTCATACCTAAACTATTTAATTTGAGAAACACGCATCTCTCTTTTATAACACTCTCATCATGATGTTTGTATACAGTCTCTCGTTTACTTAAAAAAATTGTCGCATTACACTCCACATGAATAAAACATTTCACCTTGACAGAAATTAAATAAATTAAGTATTAGTTAAAATTAAGATTAAAAATTATTATCCCAAAAAAAATAAAATTATAACATAAAATGTAAAATATTTTTCTTACCCCACTCCATCACTTCCTCTCACCGTACCCCTCCCCCCATTCTTTTTTTTTTTAGTTTGAATTTCTCTTATAAAAGTATATAATTTTATTTTACTTCATCTCTCCCCCCCCTTCCCTTCAAATACTAATTTAGATATTATTTTATTTTTCTAAAAAAAAAATTTATCCACTCCACCTAACTCTATGCTTTCAAAAAAATTTCTCGTTTTGTATTAGATATGTACATATCAAAAATATGTTTTACTTGCCCCCGCAAGACTTTTTTTTCAAATAATTTTTTTTATTTATGTTATAGGTACACAAAAAAAAATTCTAAAAATATATGTACATATCTAACACAAAACGAAAAAATATAAAAATAAATTAATTAATTAGGAGAGGAGTGTTAAAATAGGATGGAATAGAATTTTTTTTTCTTACAAAAAAATCATTTTTTTGGAAATGAGTGGGTGGTTGGGGAGGGTGAAGTATGAATTTTTAAAAATATATTATAAAAGAAAAAAAAATTGGAGGGGTACGGGGGATTGTTGTGGGGGGGGGGGGGGGTACGGGAAGGAGGTGGTGGAGTGGGGTAATTAAAATAATTTAATTTTTATTTTTTAAAAAATATTTTTTTGGCATAGTAATATTTTAATCTTTAAT
>JAJOOR010023851.1:0-22806 GCA_036250505.1 Solanum acaule
CCAATGTAAGGATAGTGCATTAAATTATCATGTCCATTTTATATTTTTTAGCAATTTTTATTTATTTTAACAACTAATATAAAATTGGAGTTAGAATGTTCTCTTCCTTTTTTTTGGTATTTCTGTTAATGAGTGAAAAATGCAAAGTTAAAGATCCATAATCCCTAATTAATCAAGTACATTTTTTAAAAGTTAAAGTTCAAGGTTCATTTTCCTCCAATAATTAATTAGATTCGTTTTTGAAATTAAAGCTAGTCCAAGTACATTCCCCTGAAAAAAATGATTTTTAATTTGCTATCCAAAAAGTAAAACATATTACATTAGATTATAAGTTTGTCCGTTTTATTTATCTTTAAACAATTTTTGTTCACATACCGGCGTGATTATTTTAAAAAATTAAATCTCTAAATTTCAAAAATAATTTCAAACCTCTTTTTGGATCAAAATATAACCATTGGAACTATTTTGACATTTCGAAACTTGCCTCATACTTTATTATTCAGCGATGATCAATTGTTGAAACATTGATATATCTATATTTCACAAATAAAAGGATGGGAACTCGTAATGATATCATCATGTCGCATTCATAGTTACGATTTTTTTTTTTCACTTGATAATTGATATTCATTTTGAGATTTAACTTATTTAGATTCGTGTTAGAAATTTTCACTCTATAAGATAAAACATTCCTAATTAATTAGTATGATTAGATTATTGTCTTGTCATATATTAATTGAACAAAAACATTTATTGTATCATCATCATGCCATTTACTATAGTATGCCACCAAATCATAGAAGCATTATTCCAAGAAGTAGAATTAAGTAGCCAAATAAATTTTAAACAATATCTTTCTAATTAAAATTTTGGTTGGACCAAGTTGGATGCATAAGGCTATAAAGTCTATAATATTTTATAATTTTAGAGTTAAATTTGTTGAACCATACATAATATTGATGCAAAATCAATCTAATAATTTTAAAATATACATGGATAAAAAGATTATTGCAAATAAAGCATATATATCCTACATGTTGCAAAAAAATCACAAAAAATCTTCAAGAGATAAAGGTGGCTGGAATCCAATAATCAATTAAAAATTATCATTACTTGTTTTTTGCTTTTTACCCACTTGGAAATGATTCCTAGGATCATTGACTAAACAAGATCATAATATTAAAATGTAAGCCACCACTTGTATGTATTATATTATGATAGGTAACAAAGGTAGTACTAATATTTTAGGTATCAAATGAGAGATCAACAAGTGCCATGGTCGGATTCGAATGATAAAATTAGCTCCTAAAAATATTTAAAATAATATTTATGGTCGTTCATCGAATATTAATCAACAAATATATATATATATATATATATACACACACACACACAAAATAGTGTATATAATTTTTGTGTATATTTGACTAACGAATTTAATTATTGTTTGGACACTTAGCAAAATATATATGTAACTTTCCAAAGATGTTATTCATACGAGCCTTCAAGTTTAGCCTAATTAACGACACACTTATTTGTTAAATCATTCTATTTTGATTTGTCCAATTCAATAGTTCTATAAGTTGGGCCGATATATCATTCATATGATATTTGTAACTGTGATTAAAATAAAATTTGATAAAAACTCGACATTTAGCCCATGACACATTATTTAACCCATTTGATCCAATCTATTCGGTCCACATTACAATTCATTTACTAACTCAGTCCATTTTGATACAACTTCAATTCAACTTAACTTTCCCATTTAACCCTAGAGTCGGATGAACCAGATGTTTTACTCATATTTAAAGATCTTGTGTTTCAAGTATTGAAAATGAAAAAAATCATAACTAAAAATATTTTTCTTTTTAATTAATTTTATACCATGCAAATCTAAATTAATCGAAAACCCAAAATTAACAATGAAACTTAAAAAAGGTATCAAAGAAGAGAATAAAATCTTTAAACGATTTGACTTATTTATACTTTTCTTCTAATTAAGAAACAATACATGAAGCTACATTTGACATTGTTATCTTTATTATTATTATTATTATTATTATTATTATTATTATTATTATTATTCAAAGGACAAATATATTTTTAAACTATTGTAAATAATATGCAGATACTCTCCGTCATACTTTTGAAATATTGTTGTCTCTGCCGTTCAAAAACTAGAGCATATATATCCTTCACTCTAACAGAAGACGTGGTGTAATCTTATTCGTCGGATAGACGGATAAGATTATAACACGTGTATATTTGTTAGTATAAATGATTATATACTCTAATTTTTGGACGATAGAAGCACCAATATCCCAAATATATGACAAAGAATATATATATACTATTTACAATAGTTCAAGGGTATATTTATTATTTTTTCATTAATTAAATAAAGCCATACTTACTAAAGCTGACTCTTTGTGGAAAACCATATGGAAACGTATTTGCTTTTGCCTATTCGTTGACTACCTTTTTTGTTAACTGGCTATGGCCGGTAACTGCTTAATCTAACATCCTGACCGTCCATTACCTGAAGTGAGATTGGACGTCTGAGATTCACTAATAAGAGTTGACCTTGACCTTTAATTAATTCTAGAAAACATCAACCATATTGTACCGCTAACATTATAGAAGAGTAATTATTTTTAGTTATAATAATGATATTCGAGTCAATTTATATTTACTTTGATTCGATCTTTGTTATTATCTTCTAATAATATATATTTGCCTATTAATATTTAGGCATGAAAATTTTAATGTTGTTAGTTTTTAGGTTTCACTTTATAGTTTAAGTATATTATTGTAACAAACAAAATTCTTTTATAAAAACTTAATTTGTTAATATCTTATAATATATAAGGGTAATTATTTTTAGTTAATAATGATATTTGAGTCAGTTTATATTTACTTTGATCCCATCTTGTTATTATCTTCTAATAATATACATTTGCCTATTAAAATTTAGGCATAAAAAATTTAGTGTTCTTAATTTTTAAGTTTCACCAGATTATTCTGGAACAAACAAGATTTTTTTTACAAAAACTAAATTAATCAAAGGTTCTTTGTTAATATCTTCTAATATATATTTGTACAACTAAGATTATGTAGGAGTAATCTTTGTTTTCACTTGTAAATATGAAGAAAAATAAATAAAGATAACAAATATATATATGTATGATTTTTTTAAAAAAAAGTTTATAACAATAATAACATATTTAGTGAAGTTTGAGAAGGTGGTATAACAATACACGATCTTATTTCTACTTTATAAAGGTATAAAGATGATTTTGAAAGATTTTTTTATTTAAATAAAATACATCAGATGAAGTATATAAAACAAATATAGTAGCGAAGAAATTAGGTTTGAAAATGTAATTTACGTGGAAAAAAACATAAAGTAGTCAAGGAACATATTTGACATGACCAACTTTGAAGAAACTAAGGTTAGAAGTTAGAAAATAGAAATTAGAATGAGTCTACTATCATGACTTTGGTCAATAAATCTTTGTTAAAACAACAAATGACAAATGATATTTGATGGAAAACGACCATTTCCTACGCGTATAATATATGGTTTTTTTTTCTTTTGTTTTTCTCGATCAATATTCGATACTCACTTTGATGTTCGATAAATCTGAAATCACCCCACGTAAGGTTAATTAAAATGAGAGAAGCATTTTAACCAACATAAGTTGTGGTGCAGTGGTGGGACTGTTTCACCCTTAACCAAAGGCCTCAGATTTGAGCCCTAAGTACAAAAAAAATCATGTTGAGAGCATCACCCCCAAATGGGTCTTGTAGTGTGCAATTTGAATTTAGTCGGGGCTCCAATATTATGGACTCTGGACACCGAATGGGAAACCAAAAAAATAATAATGAGAAAAACATTTTTTATCATCTTTTTTCCATTTGTAAGGCTAAAATATGAAATATCTAGTTGAGGACGAAGAAATCATATTCATCACACGATAAATTGATAACTCTTGTTGATTTTTTATTTTTTTTTCAAGTCTTTGGTCACCTTAAAAAGAAAAAGTCCTTGGTCATTTCCAATAAAATAAAAACAAGAAGTTTAGTAGATGTGTTTTTCCACTTCATGTTTGTTCAACGTGAATAGAGTATGACCTATCTAAAGGCAAAGGATTTACAACCTCATTCTTCTTGTCTTTTTCTTCTTGGATAATATAATAATCGAATTGACGTTAACTATTTTATCGGATACCTTTTATCTCTAACTAATATATAAGTACGGAATAACTTAGCGTACACCAAATACCTATTATTTAGTAAACATTGACCATGTTTGAGTCAATTTATACTTACTTTAATTATTTTAAATAATTTTTATTATCTTCCACCGACATAAATACCATATAAGTGTTCACTAAAACTTAGACAAATGAGTCTAAATAATTTTCATGTGAAAATATGAAATATTTTGATATGAACTTTGAAGTGACTAAGGTTAGAACATAGATATTTATTATGACTGGACCATATATCTTTTTTGTCAAACAACAATAGAAAATGAAATATGCTGAAAAACTATATATCTTTTCCTACGCGTATACGTGTGGAATTTTTTCGTTTCCCACTCGATATTGGGTACTCTCTGGAGCTCGATTAATCTAAAGTCACGCCGCATAAAGAGAATTAAAAGAGGAAAAACATGTCCTACAAAAAAAAAATCAATCCTGAAACTAGAAACTTCTGATTAAGAGTGGAGGAATTTTATCCATCCCACGATAACCATTACTGATAAGACTCGTCCTCGACAACAAGAAGTTCTAGTTCGAGAGGGATAATATCAACCACTTGACGTCCCTCCGATACATCCGTTATGGTTATCTCATACCCCTTTTTCTTTTCGTATGATTTTGCTTACTATAACTTTTTTCAAGTCTTTGTCATGTAGAAAAAGTCTTTGGTCATTCTCAATGGAGTAAGGAAAGCTGGTAAATGGTATATAACATATGTTTATTTCCATTTCATATTATTGTGCAACAATAGTGATGTTTGAACAAAGCTTGCTTGATTATTTTATCGGATACCTATACTATCTCACCTAACAGAAGTACGATACAACGCTACCTACCAAGGTCTATAGGAAACATATATACAAATCATTTCGAGATAATAACTAGAACCACCCCTTTTCTGGATCCACCTCACATTAATAACCCGACCTCAGCTACCTTAGGTAGGTTTAGACTAGCTAGTTTCTTTTGAAGTAAATTCACGATCAAGATTTAGACAGATGAAAAGAAATACTCTAGCATTTCAAGACAAAAAAAGAGTTATACAACATCTTCAATGTTTACATGTAAACAACAAGTACTTGTTCAAGGTACTATCAAATTGATTGTAAACAAAATCCATGGTGAATGTAACTTGTAGTTTCCTCTTCACAACTTGTGAAGGAAGAAAATTATAAATATTGAACTCTATGGAACCAACTTGTAATCTTTTTATTTACGATGACTATCGATATCAGACATTATCTTAGGCAATTTGCTCTTCTTCTGTTGATATTTGGCTAATGAATACCACACACCCCCAGCTGTGTTGATCACTAAACCAGTGACATTCAAAGCATGTACTTCTACTCCTCCCAACAGGACAAATCCAAGTGTCTGTGAATGAACATGGAAAATTTTGAAGTGAAATGTAGGACTCTGACAATCGTGGTAGTTTTTTAAGAAATATAAGAAAACTTTAAGATGTACACATACCGTAGATCCAACTCCTTTGAGGACTCCGACGATTGTGGTAGTTAAAGCCGAGTTAACAATGGTGCACAAGAACATCGTATAGTTCAAGATGATGCCCATCACCAATGAAAGAATAAGAATTGCAAGAAATGATATTGAACTACTCTGTTCATGGGGGAAAAGGTGAGTTTAGAACCACAAAATTTCAATAAGCATTCAGAAAGGATAAAGATAGACTTCAACTAGTACATTAGCCAAGGGAAGATTCAATTTTTTCCATTCGAAATTGTGATCTGAAATTCTAATGAAACGACTAATTTCTTTTCCAGATTTGCAGATGAAAGGAAGAGTTGACACATAAATTAAAACACAGTCACACACACGAGTGAAAATGCCCAGGTGAAGCATATCTCACTAGTGTAAATAAACTTCTGCACAAACTCAGCTCAATTCAATCTCTTAACGAAAAATGATCATCCAGCGCAGATCCATGGAGTATTCATTTATTTGAATAAACTTTATAGATGAGAAAGAAGGAGGAAAAACTAGTTCTATTTGATTACTAGGACTCCTATCCATAGTATGTTTCAGCGTTCTCTTTCTTGTTGTTTCCTTTCCTCCACCTTCATGTTTGAAACGCCTGTGCGGCTACTACATTTTTTTTTATCCACTTCTTTTGATTTATTTTTTCTTTTCATTATCTAAACAATGACTCTTTCTCTTCTTCTTGTAGTATGAGAGTTCCTTCTTCTATTATGCTCCTCTCTTCTACACTTAAAGACTCTTCAGCGAACCTCTAAACTTTAAGTATTAGGATACACAAGTATAGAGGATTCATATAGCAGATCTCAACTAAGAAAAGTATAGTTAATTCATTTCAGAAAAGAAAGTATATGTTGAATGATTAATTTATATATCCTAATTCCTACAAGTTGGCAATATCTTAATTTTTTAATTTTGTAACAGGGGTGTCTGAATCAATGCACACACCTTACCTAATCTACCGTGTACCCACTACCTCGTACATGCACATATGCTGAGCAACTGCCCACCAAAGCTTAGACATAATGTAAGAAATTATCTAGTCTTTTTTTCCTCCGTTGGGATCTGAAATACTTGTCTCATACTTCATTTTAGCTTTCATTGATCATTCTAATTTATTGATACATGCTTCTGTATTATCTCCCTTTACGTTTGCCTTTTCTCTTTATCTTGTTTGACAACAAAAGGCAATGATAACTCAAAAATTGTCCAGCACTACTCAAGCAGTAACTACCAACTAATTTGCTTCTTAGTATCAATAAAGGATGATGTTGACTATACTGAATATAGCAAAGAAACTAACCTTTGCAAATAAAAGAGATAAAGAATTTGGAAATTCTCCTGTGGCTATGATGAGGAATAGCAGAAATGGCAAAGATAAGAAACTGTTGTAAAACATGATCTCAATAGACGAAAGCCCATCCTCTGCTCCTGACTTCTCAACCAACACAAGGTACATGGTCTGCAAATGAAACAAGGGCATGTTACTAAGATGTACTTATAATTTAATCTCAATAAGTGAAAAGATACATGCAACAAAAAGCACTAATTGATAAAAAAAAACAAGGCAAGACCTGGAAGAAAACAGAAATAAAGGCCAAACTGTATCCAAAAAGATCGAAGGAAAAATCTCCAAGAGCTGCAATAAGAACTCCGGCAGCAATAAGTAATACGGAAAGTGTTACCTGAAATAAGACAGAAAATCCCATTAGTAGATTTACCTACCAACTTTACTCATTCTTTTTATCATTGACACACTATAGGTGGTGCCACTTAGTATATGGTTAGGCAAAAACCCAATGGGTGATAAAATGGTAGGCGATATTAGATGGACATAGCTTTCTCACTAATCAACGATCAATTTGGCATTTGTAGGGAAGAATATATATTAGAAAACAAAAGATCAAGTCTAGTGCCTTATTATTGAGTCAAATTCTACTTGAGTCTTCAAGCCAAACCCACCTATACTTTACAAATGTCGGAATGAATGCCCTCCTTCTCCAACTTTTCCTATGTCAGCAACTATTTTGTCAGAGACTAACAATCCTGTATCTTAGAGGGGTAGAAGAAGTTCACAAGCCAACCAGTTTGGTGGTGAACACACTAAATTGTTTACCTCGTGAATACATTAGACTCAAGGTTAATCATAGTGGCTTAAGCATTAAGGATCAAATGATGACCATTACGTTAGTTAAGGGGTTACCATCTTTTCCCAAATTAATACTTCTCCAAACTAATTTTCTGACTGCATTTTGCTATTTGCATTAGCTTTATTTTAACTGTTTGCCCTGATAGAATAGTCAACGGTAGGTTGAAAGTAAATACAACCGTTGGACTAGCCCACTAGCAAGAAACTCTACACATAGCTTGAAATCCATCCCTTTGGTTACGGGCCTGACTTTTTAGTCAGTTATCTTACATAGAGTAATTCAGGCAATATCATCTACATAGTAAACTAAGGAAAAATGTTACCTCTGTGGTTTTCACTTCTCCAAAATTCATTAAAGCCACAAATCGACTAACTATTAGTATAAAGCTTCCACTCGGTTTCCTCACATGGAGGAATGAAACCAAGACGTAAACAAAAGAAGTTGAGAACGCTAAAATGCAGAATCAGATTACTGGTGTTTACAAATATGTATACACATTTGGATTCTCTTATTTATAGTGACTAGTGCATGAACATCTGTGTAGAAGTCACGGAAAGCAAAAACAAAAGTAACTACGTAAGTAGAGACAGTCTATCAATTTAAGTATACTGCCACTGCCAGGAATATAATAGCTAATTGTATAAGAAAATCAGAGCTCCATGTTTCCACACTACCAGAGCCCAATATTTATCAAATTCCAAATAAAATACAGTGAAGTTACAGTATACACAGAGATGAAAAGATATAAAACAGCATCAAGAGATTCGCAGATCTATCAGGGCAACAAGAAACACTGAGAGCACTTAAAAATGAAGTTACTCTACCCAACTAGTATGAAACCAGGTAGATATCTTAATCACCAACCTGAGTTGTAGGTCTACCCTTTCCGGTAAAGAATCCAGCTACTAGTACAGCAAGTGGTGTAAGCCTTTTGATGGCAATATACATAGGAATATTTACTCCTTTCAAGCTTGCTAAAGCAAATCCCACATTTGCATTGTAGAACAATGAAACTGGGAAAAGTCTTTTCGCAGTCTCTGCATTTAATTCTTTGGCTTTTGTGTATCCCATGACTCTACCAAGGTGTATGAGCAAAGCTGTTGCTATTTGCTAATAACAGTGTATAGTCCAGCCAAAAAGGAAAAAAGGTAAGAACAAAAGAACACAAGTCAACAGTTCATAAGATGATAGAAATCCAATATGTTTTCTGTCTATTCAGCATACTGATAAGTCATGTTATTGTACCTGGACTGTGAGAAGAGTCATTGAGTGGGCATATTGCATGATCACTGCCTTGTTGATGAAAACCATAGCCATAGATGCAATGCCATACGAGAATGCAGCAATTAAACTGTCATTTAATACATGTGTTCTGTTAGTCAATAAGTTCCTAGAAACCATATACAGTGATGTAACTTTAAACAGGCAGGAGATGGTTGGTTTTCTCTTCTGTACAAGACACTCCACTTCCAACCAAGAGGTAGCAGGTTAATTTGTTCAAGTCACGAAATCAGGAAAACAGGAAAAAGCCATTGTCGGCCTATATGGGTTGCAGTAAAGGTTTATCATATAAAAGATGATTAACTCCAAACAGCATGATCATAATATACTTCTATGTTCTCACACTTGATGGATCATTTTCGTTCTAAGATTGCGAAAAGTAGAATGGGACTACGCTTAATTCCCTGATCAATTGGTCTTACTAATATATATTGCTTTCTAAAAGGATGCAAGGACATGTCTACCTCCGGATATATACTCCTTTTTCACTAGGCTATTATTTAATAAAGCTCTACGAGCCTATCATGCATTCTTGTTGGGGGTGAAAAATAAAGGACTCCCTCAAAAACCCCAAGCTTTGGGCAGAGTGGTATCGTGGAGAAGAAATGTGTCACTCAGCGAACTGAAACAGATGATGTTCCATTCTTTTTGCTTAATTCTTCCAGAAATTTAAACAGATTTCAGGAACATTCACTTCATTCTTTAGTCATTAACAGAAGTGCTGCTTAATCAGCCATTTCAATTTTTTCTTTCAGCAAGTTACCACAAGATTCAGTGGATGCAATTTATGAGGAAACTACCAAACAAGGTAAAAATGTAAAAAGCAAACAACAGAGCGAAAATACAACAAGGAGAAGTCATAATTTACTTGCATGCAACAACAACAACATACCCAGTGTAATCCCACTTGTGGGATTTGGGGAGGGTGGTGTGTATGCGGACCTTACCCCTACCTTGGGAGGTTGTTTCTGATAGACCCTCGGCTCAAGGATAAGCACATCAAGGCAGATCAAAAGAGAAATAACGGAACTGAAGAAATCATGAAAAGCATGACAAAACATTCTGAAAAAAAGAACACTAACTACAACTTAATAGTGCGATAATCGAAGTACAAGAGACACTAACAGAAGGAGAAGAAACTACAAGAGAAATACTACGACTACTAGTATAAGGATGAATAATCTCCATAAGAAATTTACTTGCATGCACGTAACTAGAATAATTCAGTTTATTAATTGAAAGAAAACGAACCTCAAATAAGGACTTGAATCCATAATTTCCATTTGTCCAACGAAACAGAATCCTTCAGTAACAGAAAATCTTTGAACCTTAAAGACAGCTTATCACTTCATTGACAGTCCTTTATTTACAAAAAAATAAATCTGCAATTGAACCAAGAAATTAGAAAAGAAGAACAGCCAGATTGATATAAAAGCCAAAAAAAAGTATCACATGCACTCCAAATCTGCTAACCAAATCAATCTCTGAGACTGCTCAATTGAGCTCAAATACAGTTTTCAATTAACTCAAAAACAAATCTTTTGCACCAATTTATCGAAATCTCTATAATTTAAGCACGAAATTAGAAAATGAAAAACACCCATATAAGGAAAAACCCAAAAGCACAATCCCCACTTCAGATACAAGCTTTCAATTAACTCAAGAACAAATCTTTTGCATCAATTTATCAAAATCTCTATAACTAAAGCACGAAATTAGAAAATGAAAAACACCCAGATAAAGAAAAACTCAAAAGTACAATACCCACTTCAGATACAAGCTTTCAATTAACTCAAAAACAAATCTTTCGCACTAAAATTACTGAAATATCTATAATCAAATCACAAAATTGGAAAACATAAAACACCCACTTCAGATACAGTTTTCAATTAACTCAAAAACAGATCTTTTGCACGAAAATGGAAAAATGAAAAACACCCATATAAAGAAAAACCCAAAAGCACAATACCCACTTCCCAAAATAGCAAAAGTTACCTCCTTTATCTATAAGTATATAAAAATTCTCGTGATTACATGATTTTTCTGAGTATATAGGAATTGAAAAAATGGTTGTTGTTTTTTTTTTTGGATCAAGGGATGTGTAGTGTAGAGAGTGTTAAAGTGTGTGAAAAAAACTTGGAATTTGGTGTAAAAAAAAGGATCTTTTTGTTACTATTAATATATTTTGTTTGTTGATGATGACCATAGGCCATTTTTATCGGCAGCTAACAAAGAAAAAGAAATTTGCCGGAACTTTCGTTTTAGGTAGTTGACTCTTAACGTGCTGTTAGTTTATATTTTATTTTTCATATTTACTTGCAAAATTTACCCGGGAGATAATCAATTGTAATGTGTATTTATTCGGTTTCGAGATTAGGATATACACAGATTTTATCTTATGTCGTTTAAGGTCAGATAAAATACTATCTCTAAATATTTCTATTAGATCCTGTCTTCAGTAAGTGGGAGGTGTGTTATGTCCTGCCAAATCACCTTCCTCGATCCTTATCTTTTACACATTCTCTTCATTTATCTGAACCATTTCAGTCTTGTTTTTTCTTAGTTTATATTTCACGAAGACCACTCTTACTTTATCCTGAATAGGTTTGTTCTTAATCATATCTCTTAGTATGCACATATATTCATTTGAGCATCAACATCATTGCTGATTTCGTCTTCTGAACTTGTATGTTCTTGATTGGCCAACACACAACTGCATACAGGTCTAATCATTGTAGAACTTATCGTTAAGCCTTTGTGACATATTCTTATCACACAGGCCCTCGAATATGAGCATCCATTTCACCCACCTCGTTCCAATACAATACGCGATATTCTCGTCAATCTCTATATTATGTTGCATTATAGATCCAAGATACTTGAAAATGCTTCTCTTGAATATAGCATGTGAATCAATCTTCAGTTCCACCTCTGTCTCTTATGTTATCCACTGAACTTGCACCTTAGGTACTCGATCTTAGCTATACTAAACCTAAAACCTTTAGACTCTGAAGTCTGTCTCAAAGGTTCCAATCTCTCATTAACTATGTGTATCTCGCCAATCAATATTACATTATCTACAAGAATAACATACATCACAACACATTTCCTAAGTATGTCACGTCAATTCATCTATCATCAAGGCATATACTAAAATGAGCAAAGGACTAAACCCTACAATCCCATCATGACCGAACCTATTATTCTTACTAGGATCTTAACGGCATCGTGTATGTCTTCAAATACCTAATTAAAAAAATTCTTATACATCCAACCAAACAACTCCGAAAATTAACTTTAAAAACTCAACTCAAACAAACTGTAAAATTTTCTGCCTGCAACAATTAAGATAAGAAATATTCAGAGTTAGCACTTTTCAGCTAAAATGGCAGTGTCCCCTGTAGCTGCTCTCAACTCCAAGCTTTCACTTCCTTCAGGTTCCTCAATCTCCCCTATTTCAATTATGGGCCGCTATTTAGGTTAACTCTTCGTTTCTATTTTGTGTATTTTGGGTTTTAATCTTTTGATTATTTCTTCAGGGAAGCAGCAACACTCCAAATTCACTGGCCAATCAGTGGTAAAGTTCCTTAATTTCTCTTAATTAAGCTAAAGAAATTCCTCATATGTGTAAAAATTGCTTGTGATTTTTTTTATTTTTTTGGATATAGAGAGAATACCTATACGCATATTAACTGTGGGGAAGAATAGGTCACAAGGAGTTCAGTTAATAGTTGATGAGTATATGAAGAAGCTCAGGAATTATTGTAGTGTTGATGATGTTCGAATAAAGTCTAATCCCAAAAATGCACGGTATGTTGAAATATTGTCGATTTTTTCGGGTGGATTTGGTATATATTTATTGGAAATGGGTGAAAATTTGTGAGTTTTAGTCTTTGTGTTGAACGCTAGATGTAATGGTAATGGTAATTTCACTTAGGGATTGAGATGTTGAAGTGATTGACAGAGTTACCTGGTATCTGTTATTGCTCGGGAGATGATAGGTATCGTTGGAATTAATAGTGGGTTGGATACTATGTTTATCAAAATATGGACCTTCCAACAGAACAACCACGCCTCAATACCAAATAAGTTGGGGTTGGCTATGTGAATCCTCATTGACCACGTTCTTCATTTAATTTCATCTCTAATTTATTTATTTTTTGCGAAGTTGGTATGTTTCAATTGGGAATTGGTGATAACTTGTGAGTTATGGTCTGTGTTGAACACTAGTAATGGTCCATTTCACTTAGACATTAAGATGTTGAAGTGATTAGACATTCCAACAGAACAACTACGCCTCAGTCCTAAACAAGTTAGGGTCGGGTATATGAATGTTCTTCATTTAAATTCATACTAGAAATGTTTGGTATGTTGAAATTTGTCCTTTTCTTTAATTTTTGCAAATTTGTTATATTTCAATCGGAAATTGGTGATAATCAGTGAATTCTGGTCTTTGTATTGAATACTAGATGTAGTGGTCCATTATACTTGGACATTAAGTTGTTGAAGTGATTGGACCTTCCAACAAAACAACAACTACTCCGCTATCCCAAACAAGTTGGGATTGGTCGTATGAATCCTCAGACCATGTTCTTCATTTAAATTCATCCGCAAAATGTTCGGTGTGTTGAAATTCTGTTTTCTTATTCTTGTTTTTGGCCAAGTTGGTATATTTCAATTGGAAATTGGTGATAATTTGTGGGTTCTGGTCTTTGGATTGAACACACTCTATTTAGTGATCCTTCTCACTTAGACTTTAAGAACTTGATGTGATTGCATTCTCCAAAAAGAAAATAAAAAATTAGGTGGTTGTTTGATGATTTCATATCATTAAATAGAGTTGTTTACTTTACAGATATCCCAATGTCCCTACTGGAATCCGTGACAATGCGTTTTACCTATCATGGATGGGACGTAAGTCCCGGAAGTGTTAATTTTTAAAGCTTGTTATTTTCATTTGAAACAGTGATGTAGTGGCTCAAATTGAACATGAGGACATTGCTGTTATGTGCCTCATCAGGCCTGATGAATGGGTAAGCATTCAGAAGTATTTAGAAAATAAAAATTACCCTCTCACTGTCCTAATCTGTTTAAAACCAGGTTGTAATGTTGGATGAGCGTGGTCATGATGTGGGATCCGAGCAGATGGCTTCTTTAATCGGAGACGCTGGAAACAAGGTGAGTTATGCTTCATCATGGCAGAGTCTTTTGTTCCTGGTATCATCTTTCATGATTCAGCAGTAAGTATCCCGGCGAGAAATGAAAGTTCTTTCCTGAAATGACCTTACAGATTTTAAAGTCATCACTGGGAAGGGGATCTACGCGAAAAAAATAAACGCTAGAATTTTTGAATGACTCTTCTCCTCTATCTTGTAGGGAGCATCAAGCTTACTCTTTTGCATTGGTGGACCTTATGGACATGGTAGACAATTGCGAGAGAGAGCTAACGTATCAGTCAAATTGTCATCCTTAGTCTTGAATCATGAGATTGCATTAGTTGTACTGATAGAACAACTTTACAGGTAAGAGACTGGAACAAACTATTATTCTTAGAAGTGCTGGTGCCGCTAACCCCTCCCCGGTCCCTCATTTATGCTGGTAAATATTTCAGTGTTGAGAAGATTGTTTGAGGATATAGTTTCACAACTTGATGTATTCATGTGTCCTGTGTCCTAGTTGCTCTGTGCTCATTAGTCTTTCGAACTAAAAGGCAAACATATATCCTCTGTCCCTCTCCGTATTAGACACTGTCTGAGATAGTATTATTTTAGTCAAGCAAAAGCTTCCTGGAAACGAGATTCAGTGACATGTATTCTACAACTTTGGCGGATACTGTGCTAAAAATGGCTAGCCACCTAATCCTCCTTTACTTTCTTTATAGGTTCCTTTCATCCATTTATGTACATAGTGTCTTGGCATTAATCTTTTTCACCCAAATCTGATTGTTTATCTATCATGCCCATGCATGAATTTCCAGAAACTTAATCGATACGTTGTTCTGAATATTTTGACAGAGGGTGGACCATTCTTAAAGGACAGAAATACCATCACTAGACATTGATTTATTAACCATGATAAACCAATACAGGTACAGTTAGTACTTCTGCCTAAATATTTGAACTTCTATTCTATTTTCCGACTTGGTTCCTTGTAATTTACGTTTAATAGATCGGATTTCAACATATGTGCTGTATTGGCCTTTATTGATTATGGAGAGTAAAACGAGCTTTATTACCCGTTGTGCTTCAGTGTTTTAAGTGAACTACTTAGCAAACAATTTACATCCATTTGAATCTCATACCCTTGCAAACCACCATGTTCTTAACTGAGGCCGCTAAAAGCCTAGAGAGAAATATCACTCAGAATCATAGTATCGAAATAACTTTAGGCCAACTTAATGCAAACAGTGACAAAGATGGAACTAAGTTTCACCAACTTAATTTCTTGAATTACGTCCATAGGTTACCTGATCATGGAATTGGATGTCTAATGTCTTTGGCTTCAATCCTGTCAAATTCTCCTAACACGGTTGGGATTATTGCCTTTATTAGTATATTCATTTTGATAGTTTTATCCATCAAATGGAGTCGATAATTCATAGACTAATTTTTTCAGGATTTCTATTTCTTGGAATTGGAAGGAGTGAAATGACTTCCAAATTTCATTCAACCACCGTCAGAGCAACTAAACTCAGGTTTGGAATGCCTTTTGAGGATGACCTTGCCATTTATAGATGTTGGATGTGCCAAACCACCTGCTTTAAAGAGGAGGAGGTGGTTGAGATTTGAGAAGTGAGCAGAACCTCATTCTTAGATCTTAAGAGTTTGTTGAGATCTTGACACGTCGAATACTTGATGTTTGGCTTGGTTTACTACACGGTTTGTGAAACCAGATAATACTTCTATCGTGATGGTGTGTGTCATGCCACGTTGGTTGACTAATGTGTCATGGCACACCTCTTGATGTGCCTGTCCAGATCTAACGTTGGGATGTTTACAAGCCTGGCCTAGACATTTTAGCCTCCACAATGATCAAACATTATGCCCTCTTCACTATTTCTAGTGAATGGAGTAAGGTTTTGTGTATTATATCCTTTCTGTGCCTTTGGAGACCAAGTTAGACAAGTATTGTTTCTTGTGATAAGATATTTATTCATTTGAAACATTTGCCAAACCAAAATACAAAAGACTCTTTTGTAGACCAAACTATCTTTTTTATCTTGTTAGAAACTAAAATGGAATATAGTAATTTTCACTTGATATATCTTACATGGTATATGTAATTTTGTATCTCCTATTGCCATTTATCATATGGTATTTTTTGCAAATCTCACCAAACCTTTTGTTTCTTATTCTTTAGGGATGACCAAGTGATAGCTAAAATAAATCTTGGCTCTCCTCAATAAGTCGTAAAACCTCCGACCTATTCCAATTGAAGTTGATGTGTATAATCAAAGAAGGTGACATATTTTAATCTAATAGATGTTAGTGAACATACACCAAAATGAGTCTAAACAGAAACACTTTATCATGCGTTTAGGTGCTCAGAATAACTCAAGAATCCATGTTCAAACTGGCCACAAAGTCATCTGGCTGGTTAGTATGTCAACTCAACTCATTATCCTACCCCCCACCCCCACCCTCAATTCTAGCTTCCTAGTCTAAGTTTAGAGGAAAAGTAAAAACACAAGGGATACTTCTAAGAAACAGATAACTAGATTGGTCAGCTAAAAAGAAGAAAAGACTTCATCTTCCTAAAGATCTCTAGATCAATTCCTTTGTCAAGAGTCTGCAGCAACAGCAGCTATAGCTTCTGACAATGGGAGGATTTTCACAGGCGAAATGTGGGATTTGAGCGGAATTTGGGAAGGACTAAGTAATTTCTTCTCCTTTGGAACAGATTCCGTGATTCCAAGAACTTTGCGCACTTCATTTGCTAGCTCTATGATGTAGTCGTCTTCGTGACTAATGTCATGTAAAGCCTTCTCCATTTTGAATATGTATTCCTGGTTATTTCCGCAGGGACCAGAGGCAGTAGCAATTTGCCTGAAAATGGATATGGAAAGTTAAGATGTGTTGAAAATGTTCAATCTCAGAGCAAAGATAAGATAATAGAACAATGATCCTCACCTAGCGATCTCTTCCAGTGGAGCAGGACCAAGATAATACTTATTATTTACTTTATCAGGAGTGGACGTAAACCTGAAAATAGATTTTTGAATCAATTCAACGATCATTGAACAAAATATTTACCTCCACGAGGTAGGGGTAAGGTTTGCATACAGTCTATCATTCCCAGACCCTACCGTTGGCAAGAAATGCAAATAGAATAGCAACCATAGAACTTACACTATCACTCCAGTTAAGGCAGGATGTAAGGAGTCTTCTTCCTGAAATAGAAAGAAGGAAACATTTTCCAAGTTAGCCAAGTGAGCAATTCTATGTTAAGTACACAATCTATGTCATTCCCCTTTTGTAGCAGAGCTTTACCAAACTTCAAAATGCTATCGACTTACAGTGAAGAAGTCCACCAAGGTCTTGCTATCATACTCGCACTCTCTTCTTTCTAAATACTGTACAGCAAAAAAATAAACTTTCAGGATCAATTCCAAAATGTTCTAAACTCCGATGAGTAAATGTGATACTGATCAAAGGATAGGTAACAAAACTGCAATGGTAAGTCCCCCCAGAGACGACATAGTGTAATCACAAACATTTACTGTGAAAACATTATAGAGGAGTCAAATAAGAACCAATGTACCTCCATTGCCTCCTCCTCTTTTTCAGGTCCTCCTCTCACACAATAAGCAGCACCCCACTAAAAGAAAATGCACAGATAAGTTAAATTATGTCATGGAAACAGCTATGATTCAATAAAAACATTTACTTTTAGAGGGTGCACAAATTCAGGTCAACTAAAAGATAACTATAGTCGCTTGCAAATAACTGCTACAACTAATTTCCTAAAACAAGTTAAATTAAACAGTGCATATAAGTTAATTCTAGTTCTTATTATTATGAAAATCAGCTTCAACATGGAGAAAGAGTTAACACTAGGAGATAATGGTCAAAAACACACTTGAAGTATCACGTTTTTGCGATTTCCTACTTTAACTATCATGTATTTGTGTTTCCTTCCTAAACTATCACCAACTATTTATCAAAGCATACCTCGACTAGTTATTGATGGTGCATGCTTGCGTGGTGCAGTGTTATCAAAGGCACGCTTTAAGTGTGCTTAAGCCCAAAAGCGAGGCTCAAAACGTGTTGAGCGCTTCGCCTCGCTTTATGTGCGCTTCGGTGTCGTCATCAAGGTTCTAACACAAATGTTTCCTTGCCAATGAGCCTTGAAGAAGTGAAACTAAATAATTGATATTTCACTTTATCATAAAAAAAAATCAATTTCGTTGGTCATATATTTGGCATTCATGTTTATAATTATTAGTCTTGGACTAAACATAAATATTTGTATTCTTTTCTCCCTTTGCGCCTTTTTTCATTAAAGCTCACGCTTTATTTGCGCTTAAAGCCCTCACGGACCTTAGAGATTTTTTGCGCTTTTCGCCTTTGATAACACAAGCGTGGTGTAAACTCTCTTTTTTGTTTTCAAAATGGTGCCAAATGGCACTTCACGCGGATAATTAAATGAATTAATTACAAAACAAAATTAAGAAATAATGATAAAACACATACCTCAATTATCACTTTTTTGCGAGTTCCCTGCCTGCACTAGGAGTTGTTTGCATTTCCTAGCTAAACTATCACCAACTATTTATGAAAACACAACTCGAAATTAATGAGACAACTATCATGTAGACGAAGTTTTATAGGCAAATTAAGTTGTCACATGCCTTTTGGAGATTGCATTCAAACACTCTAGTCAACTTCGAGGTGTGTTTTGATAAATAGTTAGTAATAGTTCAGGTAGGAAACACAAACACCTGATAGTTAAGTTATGAAACTCGCAAAAAGTGTCACTATTGAATAAGGTAATAGATGCTAATATCTACTTACACAAATGGCTCCTTTGCTTTCATCCAAAGTGCAGGTTCTTGCGGGTTTTTCAGGTGTACCTCTATGATCAATGCAAGCTGATGATTGATTTATTCAACATTCAACAACAATCACAAAAAAAAGTTAGTATTTTATACTTAAGACAAACAAAACTCAACAAATTTGAAGCATCAATAAGAACATACCGAGATCAAACACACGCCTATAATCCTTAATGTATCCAATCAATTTCTCATCATACTCAAATCCAGGGTTCCATACCAGTGACCCATAGCCAAAAATCCAAAACACCATGTTTCTGAATCTTCCTCTAGTTAATATCTGCACTATTAACCATAAAATCGATTAAAAATATAGTTTTCCTCCAATCAAGCAAAAGAAACATACATGAATTTCTGAAAATGGTGAAGAACTAGAGATTGGACACGAGTTATGATAGAAGGTTAGTAGGTAGTCGTGATTGTCTAGCTTTTCATCTCATACATGTAGTAGTAGTAGTAGTATTACTCTTGCAGTTTCTTCTAATTCGATTATTTTACTATTTAGTTGTCTTACTGTTCATTTTCATGCTTTCCCTATTATTTGTCATGGCCATTTCTTTTCCGTACTACTTTGATATGCTTCTCCTTGAGTCGAGGACCTCTCAGAGATAGTCTCTCTACCTCCCAAGGTAAGGATAACGTTTGCATCCACTCTACCCTCCCCAGACCTCTACTTGTGAGATTAAACCACGTACGTTATTGTGGTTATTGTTGGTTAAAAATTACAAATTAGAACAAAATACGGCATAAAAACAAATGGTTAGAGGTATTCATTAGTCCCGGGATTATTTATCCCACCATTTGTGCTAAAATGACGAGATTAGTATATCTCGATCCATGCTATAACTTTATCTATCCCATCCTAAGGTGTGCTATCACAATCAATTATCTTATCCCACGTTATCTCATCCAACTTGAAATTATTTTATCCCGTCTCCTAAGTGGAAATAAATTAGTCCACAAATTATATAATTCTAGAATAATTTAGTCCGCGTACTAAACGAACCCTTTAAGTCATGTTTTTCTTGTTGTCACATATTGCCAGGCACACCAGAAAAAAATGGTCAAATCAGTTTATTCTGGCAATAAGAGGGTTAACAACAACAGAACAGTACAAGTGTTGCAGCTCAATGTACAACATAATGAAGCATGGGATCCATAAAATTGCTAAAAAATGATGAACATCCAGAAAAGAAAAAACTCTAAAAATACCAAAAAAAAAAATGAGAAAAAATGGAAATCGATAAAAATACTTACCAATACAATGTTGGTATGTTCACAAATCAATGAAAATCCAATGCCTTTTACAAAAATTTCCCCTTTTGCTCCACAAATTCTTCAGAGAAAAATGAAATTTGATGAGGGTTTTGAAATAGGCAAATTGAATATGGAATTAAGGAGAGAGAAAGAGATAGCAATGTGGGTAATTTTTCTCTCTCTATATCTCTCTCTTTGTGTGTGTGGTTTATGAAGAAGAGAATAAAACTATTTATAGACTCCAATTTATTTATATCAAGTGGTCGTGTCCGAATTTTCTAATTGAACTATCCCTAATTATTTATCGAAATATACGTCAACTATTAATTTATTGTCCTCTAGATAGAAAAAATGGAGTAATAAATGGTTGAGATATGTTTTCATAAATAGTTATTGATAGATAGTTTTGAAAACTCGTACGCCTGATAATTCAAGTATGAAATTCGAAAAATCGAAATACTTTAGATATGTTTTTTATCATTAATAATTTAAATTACGATCTATTTTGATTGAACATTTGAACATATTAGAGTTTTGATTAATTCAAATTTGTGTTGCGTAATTTTTTTTCATAAATATAATTCGAGACTTCTGATTAATGTAATTAGAAGGATAGTTCTATTAATCCCATCACATCACATCAACCCTTGTGGTATGAGATTATATTTTCAATGTGTTCTCCATAATATAAAATAAGAGAAAATCTATATGGACTTTTGAAATATTCTTCTTGATTTTTTTATAAAATGGAATAAATTAAAGAGTACATGAATCATGATAGTGCTATTGCACCATTGGAGAGAAAAAATGCACTCCTACGAGATATTTTGTTTTCATTTCCTTAAGAAATGCAACTAAAAAAAGAATAATTAGTATACTTTATTCATGTAAAAGGACATTAAAAAAATAATATTCTATATCATTTTGTAATAATGGGTTATTTGAGTCAAGGATGTTTCTGAAATAGTCTGTTTACCTCAACAACAAGAATAAAATTGGTGTATACGTAATTCTTTTCGAACTTCACTTGTAAAATTACACTGCATACCGTTCATATGTCTCAAAATCCAATTTTCACCTAACTACACTTAATCCAAGGTCATGCCAAAGAAACCAATTTCACCTAATTAATTTCATCAAATTATCAAAGTCATGCCTAGCATGTGGAAATAATATTTTAATTTTTCCTATGTACTTCTCATTATATTTTATTTTAAATTTACTTTTTCAATTTTCCACTCTTTGACATTTGAGTTAGTCAACAAACTTGTACATATGTTGATGGCATTTTGCATGATATGAAAGAACATTTCAAATAAATAAATCTTACCTTTTTGAGTCCACAAACGTTAATTTCAATTTCATAAAATTGTTTTTTTTTTTAAAAAAACAAAGGAAAAAATAATAATTGTTTTTAAAAAAAAATTCATTGAACCTAGACAATTTCTTGAATTAACTCGTTTTCCTCGTTCTGGGACCATAAATTTATGTGGGTGATATGGGGGAATTAAATTTTATGGAAAAAAAATCTTGAACTCAAATTTTAAATATCTTTTATGGATAAATTACCTATATACACACTTTTTATTTTCACAATTTCCAATAATCTCTACCAGTTTTAAAATTTTCCAAAATCCCTTATTCTACTCCCAAATCTCAAATGTTTGATACATAAATTTTAACTTCCAAAACTAATGCTTATCCCTTCCTCATTTCACTCCACAAATCACTCCCTATAGCACACCAAAAATGAAATCAAAATTTCAGATTTTTTTTTAATTCTCAAAAATAAAGTTCCAGATCATAATAAAAAAAAAAGTAAACACGAAATTAAATTTTCAAAAATCAAAATCCTTATTTCTAAAAAAACAAATTTTAGATTAAGAAAATTAAAAACAAGATCAAAGCAAAAAACCTATAAAAAAAAAGTAAAAAATAAATAAATAATAAACTGCTTGAATAAGAAAAAAATTACATGTTGACCTAAAATATGAAAAAACTCTTTTACTTTTTTGTGATGAAATTTTAAATTTTTTTTACCAACCGATTGAGAATAACGTGGAAGAAAGAAATAGGAAGAAGGATAACAACAAAAATAAAAACCAACTAATAGAAAGAAAATCAATTGATTGATATACCTTATCAATCACAAATTACTATATTTATGGAAAAATATTTTTTCATTTAATTATATTAGGAATTTTTTTTTCTGTATTTGATTATTTTATTTTTAAATAATATTTTAATTATTTCATACATATTGTTAGAAATTTAATGTTATAAATCAAAAACTAGAAAA
>JAJOOR010023852.1:0-23556 GCA_036250505.1 Solanum acaule
CCCCCCCCCCCCCCCCCCCCGCCCCCCCCCCCCCCTCAATTTACACTTCAATAAAGTGTTAGGCCCTTGAAATGATCACTAACGCGCGGTTGACCTACGACTTGACTAAAATATTTTTTTGACTATTTTTTAGAAAAAATGATTTAAAATAAAAAATAATGTGCAATATTCGATTAACTTTGAGAAAATAGTCAAACAAAGAACATTTTTTATTTTTTTAAGAAAAAGAACCTAAATGAAACATTTGAATTAATTTGCAAGTGATTAGAATTTTAACAAAAAACTAGTTTTATTAGAATTGATTTAAATCATTTTTTAAAATAATAATTTAAACCAATTTAGTCGATAAACCAAGAAATCATTTTAAACTAATTAAAGACAAATGGAAGTTTTGACTAAAAACATTTGAATAAGTAAATAAAGGACACGCAAGTTGATAAAGTGAAATTTGTTAAAAACAAAACAACACAAAGAAATAGTTCATCTTTGGGGAATTCAACTAAGTTAATTAAAATATTTCAAGTTGGAGTAAAAATAAATTTAGTCAAAACATAATCAAAATAATAGAAGAGCAAAAGAGATAATGAAATTGGGCCTCTTCTTGGGCCAATTTTGCTGCAATTTTGGGCTTTTACCCAATTCCTGTTTTTGTATACATCAGTTGTATATCAGCTCTTTCCATGTATTTTTGCTTTCGGACACCTGTATTTCGTCTCCACCCTGTGTTTTTTGCGTTTTTGACCTGTGTATTATTGTATGCTTGTGTATACAACATGTATACAACCTATTTCGGCTTTTTCAGGACTTCTGATTCCATATTCAGCTTTGTAAACCTGTTTCTGATAACTTGACCGACTCAAACGGCGGAAGAATTGAGCCTTTAAAGCTAAGCTCGGGAATGCAAAGAAGTGGAATCCACCATGGACTCAGAAAGGGTTCATAAAACAAACGAAAGAAACATATTAGCATATGAAATTAATTAGGAAAAGGGGGCCAAGCAGCATATTATACTAAGGAATTATACACACATGTTTGCCCTAAATGAGAAGGTTATCAATGTCAATAATATACAGCCCACTTGCTTGAATTTGACTAAAAACAATTAGATGCTTAATCCTATACAGCAAACAACCAGAGAAGATCTAAGTAATATAATACAACTTCAGATTTTGTTAATTATTGGGTCAAGGAATGGGTCTCTTTTGTTTGGGATTGGACTGCTGAAATTATTTGTTGAAGAATTGGGGAATGGGCTGCTGGGAATAAGAACTGGAATTGGAATGGGCTGCCTCATTTGGCCCAATATTTTATCTCAAAAATGAATTAAGGATAAGGTGAGAAAGTGGCAAGCATTGCACTTACACAATAGCCGAAACGAATTTCAATTGTAACCAAATTGAATTTAGCCGGTGAATTTGGTCGACATTTAAACAAGACGATTTTTCATAAATTAATTAAGGAGCTTCTTAATCTTAACGAAATAAAATATTAATTTGATTATAAAATAATTAATTTAATTACCAACTAATTAACTCGTAAACTAAAGTAAATTAATAAAATATTTAACTAAAATGTAAAATCTTTTGTGATGATTTTCAAATATTTATAAAATATATTAATTATATAGTACATAACTATAAAAATATATTTATTATTTTAAAAGTTATAAAACTGAAAAAAATTACATAAAGATAACTTGAAAATATTTTGAGTTTCATAAAGCTAATTAATTCAAAATCATAGCCATCACTTTAAAATAAACTAATTTAATAAAATATATATAAAAAAATAAAATCTTTTTTGAGATGATTTTCGAATATTCATAAAAATGTAATACATACAAAATTATATATTTATATATATATATATATATTCGTTTGAAAATCATAAAAATGACGGAATTACTTAAAAAGACTTGAAAAATATTTTGAATTTTATAAAGTTAATTATTTCAAATCGTTGGGAATTTAAGAAGCTCGATGATTAATTTATATCGTGAAGGATCAAAATTGGGTGTCAACAACTATAAAGTTGATTTTCAAAATAAAATAATTAAGAAAAATAAAAAAAATACTTTAAAGTAGATGATTATATATGTAGTGAAATGGAGGGGAAAATGCCCAGAGATTCAACTTTTGACTTAATAACTAGCCACTTTTAGTATTTAGTGTAATAATAATAATATGATATGATTACTATTTAATATTAAATTAGTTAAATATTTTATAACTTTTTTATATAATATATGTAGGGTAATATAGTAATTCAACTTTGCGCTTTGAAGCTTTCCACTTTTAAAAATATATGATATGATGATTGATGATGAATTGATGATAATGATGATGATATATGATAGATAAGATAATTTATTTTGCTAATTTACTGAACATATAAAATAACTTTTTAAAAATCATTTAATTCTCTTGAAAATCAGTTTTTTAAGAAAATATTTTCCTTCATACCAAACACACCCGTATATAAAAATATATATTTTTTGTGCTAATAGCATATGCAAAAGGTCAATCTATCATTGGTAATAAAATAATATTGTACAAAGAAAAATTGTCTTATCATTATATAGACTTAATCGCCATAAGAATCTGCTAAGAAAGAGAATTAGAAAAACATTATTTGGGTAATGTTCTTTATCTACTTTAAAGATAAAAACAAATATTTGGGGCGTATAATTTGGTGAAAATATTTTTTAATTTTCTCATGTTCAACGGATTAATATTTTTGAAAAATACTTTTTCTAGGTAATTAGTTCCATAAAAATGAGAAAAATAATTTTCTTCATTGATTTTCTCGTCTCTACCCTCCAACATATCTCATCTTCACCCAATTCCCGTAATCCCCATCCCTATCACCTTACTTCCCTACTTCAACTCTCATAATATTTGTCTAGATTATATATATATATATAAAAGAAAAATATGTTATACTTACGTACACACAAACTAAATAAAAACTTATTTTTCAGAAAAATATTTTCCGTCACACTAAGCACACCCTTTTATCTCTTCTCTATTTCCAAGGGTATTTAAATTAAAATCAATATATTTTCTTGTATATTTCACACAAGACAATATTATTACCTAGTGATTTAATATCTCATTTTTTTCTCCCCCTATATATAAAATGTGATAGTTAAATCCTCAGTCACAAAAAATCAACAAAATACAGTTCAAGAAATGGCTAAGTCTCAAATTCACTACACTGCCTTTCTTGCTCTTCTCTTTTGCTTCCTCATGATTGCATCAATGGGTGAGTATCTTGCTCCTCGCGTTCATGATATCTCACGTCATGTTTCGTTTTTTTTTCTTTTGAAAGAGCGTTTGGCCCCCAACATTTGAAACAATTCCGTCTCAATGTTTATGTTACCATTTGAATGTCGAAAGTCAAACGAGTTTTGTTTAACCACGATATTTTCACGTAACTTTTAGGTATCTTAAATTATTAATTTTTCCGACTTAAATGTGTAAATTTTGTTTCAAATGAAAAACTTAAAGATTTTCTATCGGATTCACTGTCAAAATGTAATCTAAATAAGGCCACATAAATTGAAACAAAAAGAGTAATATGAGAGAACTACAACCTATTGACCAACTTTTGTTGTTGTCCCCACTAAATCAACTTGAATCTGAACTACGATTCTAACAAAGTCTTTCCAAGATATAGGATATCCTTTTTGTGACATATGCACTTAAACTTCACTCACCCTCTTTTTCTCCATCCCAATTCAATATTTAATTAATTAATCTCGAAGGTCTTCGTTTTCACGTAGAAGCAAACTCTCAAGTATGATATTGATTGGTTCTAAAGTTCATTTAATATTTCCTTCATCTTAATTTATGTAACAATACTTGACTAAAAATAAAAAAAATAAAGAACGAATTTTAAATTTTTGCAATTTAAAATAAGTCATAGATATTTGTGTAATTATTAATCATTTCATTAAGGTTAAATCTTATAACAATAACATATTCTATGTAGTCCCAGATGTCCGGAGAAAGTAAATTACACACCCCTACCTCAAAGGTAGAGAGATTGTTTCTAATTGACCCGACTCAAAGGAAAAAGGGTCTAAAGCAATAAGTAACGAAAGTAAAAATGTGTCATCCTTTATAAGACTGACAAAAAATGAAATCAACGTATAATATAAATTTAGACGAAAGAAATAATTATTTTCATAATATTATTAATTGAACTAATACTTTTTTTTTTTTCTTATACAGAGGTAGAAGCACTTGGTTGTGAAAAGCCAAGCACAACATGGTCAGGGCCTTGTTTATTTAGTGATGAATGTAACAATCAATGCATCAATTGGGAAGGAGCCGTTCATGGAGAGTGTAGTTTTGCACTTGGTCCTGAATGCTTTTGTTACTTTTGTTGATAAATTATCATCATCTAGATTGATGCAATGCTTATGCAAAAAATAAAAAAAAATAAAAGATACATGAAGTTTGTAATAATGTGAGAATTAAATAACAAAATGAGCAAAGCCATTATCTAAAGTATATAAATTGTTCTCGCAAGATAATTTGTTCTTAATAGTACCAACAACGTAATCACACAAGTGGAGTTTGAAGCAGGGGCGGAGCCACCTTGTCCCCAGGGTATTCAATTGGACACCCTTCGTCGAAAATTTATACGATATATACACGTAAAGGTTTGACTTATATTAGTATATATCATATTTTGGACACCCTTAAATAACAAAGTAACCTGTAGTGGAGATTGCTAGAGCTGTCGCAAACTCACTCGCTGCCCTAGTTCGATTCCCCGCATGAGCGTTTTCAATTTCTGTAATTATTTTGCCTTCTTGAAGTTTTTAAGTAAATAAACATGCGTAGAATCTTACCTCCAATAAGGATTATTTTTTTTTCAATTAAAATTGAATTTTTTTCTTAAATTTTAATAATTTTTCCTTGTGGAATAAGATTTCCTTATATTTTAATACCTTTTTCTTAAATTTTAACACATTTTCCTTTTGGAATAAGGTTTTAATTGAAAAAAATCCTTAAATTTTAATATATTTACCTTGTGGAATAAGATTTCTTTATATTTTAATACTTTTTTCCTTGTGGAATAAGATTTTCTTAGATTTTAATACATTTTCCTTTTGGAATAAAGTTTTCTTTCTATATAAAAAGGAGACCCATTTACTCAAATTATATCACAATATTATTAAAAATAAAATCTCTATAAATCATCGTTTTTAAAAAAAAAACTACTATTCAAAGTTTGGACCTCCTTCATAAAATTCTTGGCTACGCCACTGGTCTGAAGAGGGTATTGTGCACAAATTGTATTCCTATCTTGAGAGGTAGTGAGGTTATAGACCCTCGGCTCAAGAAAATAATAGGAAGGAAGAAAAACAAGGCAAAATATTGAACAAGGCATGACAAAGCATTTGAAAAAACAAATAGTGACTACAATAATAAAATAATGTGATAATCGAAGAATAAGGAACAATAAAAAGTATAAGGAACTAACGTTATAAATTGTTACTATTGTCACTACTAAAGAAACAAGAATTAGTGACGAATAAGTTTTATAGATAAACAACAATATTCATCTCTGACAACAACTTATGAATTTTTTGTTATATATATATATATATATGGGTCGAAAGGAATTGAATTAAGTGGATCATTAACCCATCCAAGCATAAGTGAATTAAGCTGACTATGATTTTATGAGCTAATTTTGTCAATCTTATTAACACAACTTTGAATGAAAAGTCAAAAGATTATCTCCAATTATCTTGACAATTTTTTTCCTACTATATTTCTCTTGTTTTTACTAGGAGTATAATAATTTCCCTTTTCTTTAACTTTATGTTGTTATTTAAATGCATAAATTATGTCACTTTCCTTTAATCAAGGTGAAAACGGTATTTAGCTAATGTTAGTTAATTACAACCATTGCCAAACACCACTTTTCCCAGATTTTACGTTTAACCAAAGATACAATAATGTTTAGATATTTGTTGTTAAAAATATATATATTATTACACAACATAGAAACATATAAATTGTATCAAAGTTACTATAAAAAGGTAGAAGTATAAAAGAAAGAGAGCAAGACCCAGAAGGCTCGTAGCTACCATGACCTCGGAACTCCAATATTAGCAAGAGCATTTAGAGATAGAGTCGAGTGCACGAGCCAGAAACACCAAGTATTATTGAATTTTATTTATAAAGGTTGAGTTATACGTTAACTTGTTCATATGTTGGAAGAAGCTAGAAAAGAAGTTTGTCGACAGAACCAGAATGAACTATCGTCATAAAAAAGGTACATTATCAAAAACAAAAAACATTTTACTTGTTTATATCATCATGTGTTGCACTAGTCCCTCAAATGGGGAGATGTGCATTGAATTTTTATTTTTTTGGGGGAAAATCTTTTCATTAAATGTTAAAATATGTCCTCTTTTTCCATTAAAGTTTGTCAATTTCTTGGATTGAAAGATGCATATATTTTTTGTAGAATTAAAAATATGCAATTATATTATCTCTAGTCTCTAAATCTATTAACAAGTTTATTCCATTCCATCTGAATTCACATATTCAATCAAAAAACTCTCGATAACATACAGTAATTTATGTAATATTCTTTCCTTTCTTGTCAATTATGATTTTTTTTTTTCATATTTAGTAATAATTTGAACTTTAAATTTTTCTATTTTTATGCCTCAATAGGATTAGTAAGGTAAATCATAATCCACATCTTACTTATTTTTTGCAGTTTCGATTTTATTATTAAAACAAAAAAACCTAGCCCTAGGCAACCTAGTGAATTTGCTTAAATTTTAAAAAGTTATTACTGAAATGATTTATAGTCACATAAATTTCTATGACTTATTTTAAATCATAAATATTAAAATTATTTCTTCTCTCTCTTAAACTCCGTAACCATTCAAAAACATTCACATAAATTGAAATGAAAAAATAATAATTTACACGTAATTTAAGAAAGAAATTTGTTGGTACATGTCAACTATTAAATGGAAATTTAAAACATAAAAACAGATGTCAACTAGGCAGGTTGTATCCTCTTGAAGTACAATCTGGACTCATGTTAACCTCAAATTGATGATTACAATATTCTAGGAACTTTGTGAAAAAATATATATACTTAAATTAAAACAGATAGTACCTCACTTAGAAAAACTTAGAAAAAATATTCCTTCCGTCCCAATTTACGTAACACTTTTTCTTTTTTAGTCAATCTCAAAAAAAGGTCACGTTTCTATAGTCAGTAACAATTTAACTTTAAACTTTTCTGTTTACCCCTCCTTCATTTTAATGGCTTATTTTTTTCTTAAATTTCATGTCCAGTCAAACACCGTAACAAAATTATTTTTATAAAATAAAATGCTCCATGTTTATTGTAGTTGGTATCCTTGTATATATATATATTTCTATATTGGGAATTTGCCATTTTGCAGTATACAAGTATGGAAGAAAAAGAAGTTTCATGTAGAGAGGATGTTAAAAGCCCACTCTCCATATTTTTCAGAGATATGAGGTAAAAAAAATTCCTTTTAATTTTCTTTTTATCTTCTTGGTAAATTTTTTTAAGATTTATCATTTAATTTAAAAGGTTTATACACACTTTACATGTAAAAAATGATAAAACTAATGTGATTTTTCCTCATTTTTATCCTTGTGCCATATCAATAATATTGCTCGGACGCTTTAAAAATGTTGTCCCACTCATGACGATCTTCAGAAAATGCACTACTTTAGGAGTAATCAACACACACCCTATATGGCTACAAAAAAAATTATAGGGATTTATCTACTAACTTCATTGCTAATCCGTCGAAAAAATGCTTGCAGCTAATAGATTATTTTCAGATAATCCATATTTAATCCGTTGCTGAATAGGATTAACCATGGATTATGCTGTTGTTACTGTTGTTTAGCTACAAAATTTATCCAGCGCTAATTCCTGATATTTTAGTAATGATATTTGAAGAGTCTGAGCAGCATAGTCCCGTAATAAATGGATCAAAACAGAGGGAAATGTTGATGAGATCTAATAGAGTGAAGGGTGGAAATATTGATTTTGATAATTTTTTGTACGGACATATTTAAATAATAGCTGACAAATGTATAATATTTTGTATATTAATGGGATAAGGCACAAGTACCTCTAGATTGTGACCAAAATTTCAGAGACACACCTTAATTAAACTAAGACACACCTTAATTAAACTAAGATTCTATTACCTCCGAACCTATTTTTTGTAATTTTGTACACCTTTATGGTTTATGTGGCCTCCAAACATCTCTCACACACCTCGACTAAGTGGAGTCACGGAGTGTGCCAACGTAAGCCAAAAGATGTACAAAATTACAAAAAAAAATGAGTTTGGGAGTAATAGGACCTTAGTTTAGTTAAGGTGTGTCTCTGTGATTCGGTCATAGTCTAGGGGGTACTTGTGCCTTATCCCTATATTAATATATGATATACATATTTTATACAAAATAATGTATATTTGTTGTATATTTGACCAATGAATGTAATTATTTTCGATCGATTGGTCAAATGTGTAACTTGTCCCTTTTTTTTTCCTTTGAGCAGATCAATTTTTAAATTTGATGAACTTGGACAAGAAATAGGAAGGATTGCTCTACCTGCTGCACTAGCTTTAACAGCAGATCCAATTGCATCTCTAGTTGATACAGCATTTATTGGCCATATAGGTATCAACTTTACAAAATTTATGTCTTCCTATCATCTTGCAATTAGAGGTGGAGCTAGGACTTTTAGTTTACGTCTTCCGACTTTTGGATCACAATTTTGTTTCGCTTACTGGATTCTGAATAGATTACTTGTACAAATTAAACGAAAGAGTTAATGATCAAAAGTATTCCTTTTTTGCGAGTTTTCTATATGAACTATCAGATGTACATTTTTCCTACCTGAACTTTCGTCAACTATTTATCATAATTCATAACACACCTCAACTGTCAGTTATTCGCTTTTCCTACATCGTTCAGGTAAAGGTGTGTTTGATAAACATTTTATGACGCACCAGCTTAAGATTAAAAGTTCCACATCGACAAAAACACAGGAGAGATGTTGGGTATATAAGTAAGCAGACCTTATTAACTAATGACGCCTTTTAAAGCCGTGTGGGCCTAGGCCAAAAGCGGACAATATCACTAGCGAGTTGGGTCGTTACACATTTGCTGATAGTTTATCTAGGAAATTCATAGACCTGATAGTTCAGGTATGAAACTCAAAATGTCGAGATACTTGAGGTGTAGTTTTGACTCGTCAACACAAATATAGAGTGAGCCAAAGTTACTGAGTTCTGCCGAACTCATTAGTAGTATTGTGGCAAATAAGTTAGACTTATAAACTAAGATGGCTTTTGAGCAAAACAGGTTTAAGATCATCAAAAATAAACTCGAATTTCATTTGAAACAGGTCCGATTGAACAGGCTGCTGTAGGAGTTTCAATTGCTGTATTCAATCAAGCATCTAAGATTGCAATATTTCCCCTGGTCAGCGTAACAACTTCTTTTGTGGCGGAGGAAGATGCAATCACGAATGCAAACGAAGACGTGCAAGATGATAAATGTATGGAGAAGAATGAAGGAGATGATGCTGAAGCATTTGAAACCGATTCACCGTCAAAGAGTGAAAGCAAAAGCCTGATACCTAAAAATGGTATGTTTTGGAAAGTGAAAATCAAACGCTTTTTAAGCAGTTATGTGCTTGGATAGAAGTGTTGAAACTGAAAATAAGTAGCTATGTTACATACTCGAGAAATGATTCAGTGCATGTTTCCTTTCTGCTTTTTGATAATGACACTATGTTTTCAACTTTTCATTTACCTTCAGATTCTACCGAGAGTATATGCAAGTCCAAAAAGATAGTTACGAGCTTTGAAATAGTGAAATCTAAGCCTGAAAAGAGACACATTCCATCCGCATCATCTGCATTGATCATTGGTGCTGTTCTTGGCATCATCCAAGCAGTATTTCTTATCGCTGGAGCAAAGCCTTTATTAAAATTCATGGGAGTCAAACCTGTAAGTTGATCTCTTCATATACAGAGAGGGAAGAGTACGTAATTTCTTACTCCCTTCGTCCCAATTTATGTGAAGGTGTTTGACTGGACACAAAGTTTAAAAATATAACGAAGACTTTTGAAATTTATGGTTTAAAAAATATAACGAAGACTTTTGAAATTTATGGTTTAAGAATAAAATGAAGACTTTTGGAAACTTGTGGTTTAAAACAATTCGTAGATATTTGTGTGTCAATAAATGATCTCAGCAAGGGTAAAACGGGAAGAACAGAGTTGAATTGTTATTCTTTTTTGGACGGACTAAAAATGAAATAGTGTCACATGAATTGGGACAGAATGAGTAATTTTTTCCAATGGAATTCAGATTCTTGTATCCTTCTTTAAACTCTTTGGTGTCATTTTCTTTTACTTTTCTCATTCCGTTTTTGCGGAGTTAGGTGAAGGGGTGTTGAGAGGCTCTCATAGTGTCAATTTCTGGTTGTATGTTGATAATTTTTACAGGGTTCATCTATGTCGAAACCAGCACAAGATTACCTGAGATTGAGGTCACTTGGTGCACCGGCAGTTCTCCTCTCATTAGCTATGCAAGGGGTATTTCGAGGATTTAAAGACACGAAAACTCCACTATTTGCTACTGGTAAGTAATTAGGGATGTGTGAGATGTGTATTTAGATTCAAACAACAAAATCTCAATACACATTGTGCTTTCATATTCAAACGTCTTAATTCTAATAAAACCAACGAGGCCTAAGTCTGACTTCACCTTTTCATTTCCTGTGTGTGTTTTGACATATCATACAGTGGCTGGTGATTTGGCAAATATAATTTTGGACCCTATATTCATGTTCGTTTTCCATCTCGGTGTCAGAGGTGCTGCAATCGCTCATGTAATTTCTCAGTGAGTAGATTCTAGTCTCTCCTCCTGATAAATAAAATCGCGAGGCAACAGTTTCACTGATTAAAGAGTTTGCGAAATGTTGTAAAGATGTTCTTACTTGAATTTGTATTATAGGTACCTAATTTCAGTTATACTGTTTTTGAGACTATTGGAGAAGGTCGATATCGTACCTCCTAGTCTCAAGTATCTTCAATTTGCTCGATTTCTTACTAATGGTAAGGATTTTCTTGCTTTTATAAACTACTAAATTTTATAGTTATCAATTAAGTATGAAAACCAGCTCCATATTTGTTAGGACGAGGCTCTCGAATTTCCTAAGTCACATTCTTATTGTATCAAAAGAAGCATTTTTGCATCGAATCCTCATTACTAAGTGTCTTAGTTATCGCACTTCTTTTTCTTCTATGTGTAGTACTATTTGTTGCTTCACTTGCTATTTTGCTGTCATATTTTCTTGCTACTATGTTTCGAATTCTTTTCTTGTTTGTCGAGCCGATGGTCTATTGGAAACAACCTCTCTACTCCCGCAAAGGTAGGGGTCCTTAGATCCAACTTGTGGAATTACACTGGGTATGTCGTATGTTGTTGTTGTTGTAAGGCCTACTGATGCTAGTTCAAGAAGATCTCCAGTTCGAGAATACCAAAGATTTCTTCTACTACATTTTCAACACGAAATCATCAAAGAAACATGATTTCTTACATTTGATATTATCGTGGGAGTATGTGTTTAAGGCGGTAAGGTGGTACTCCGATGACTATATTATGTTGATCTGATATATCTAACCTTCTGAGCTTTCGCCGTCCATTTGTTGTCTGAAATGTTGAACCACGTCCTGTTCATCAGATTTCGTTCTGTTTTTCTGTCTAGAAATGAATTTTCACTTAAATGCCAACTCTAAATGTATACCTTTCGTACTCGTAAAGAAGTTAACTGATTTTTTCTTCTTTTTATCTCCTAATTTCAGGCTTCCTGTTGTTAGTGAGGGTCATAGCGGCAACATTCTGCGTAACATTAGCTGCATCATTGGCTGCAAGGTTAGGACCAACACAAATGGCTGCATTTCAGGTCTGCTTGCAGATTTGGCTAGCTACATCTCTCCTAGCTGACGGATTAGCTGTCGCTGGCCAGGTGAGACGTGTAATCTCCCCCATCAATACTTTTCGGCTGTCTCAAATAAGCTAAAGAGACAGAGGAAAAGACGGAACTATTTCTAACCAGATCGATGTATCACATGTTTTCGACAGTCAGACCTCTCTATAACAATCATCTTCTCGAACAACATTTCACTATAACAATCCTTTTTTCTGTGGAACCGTTCTTTCATCTTATGTTATATGATAAGTTCTCTATAAAAGCATTTCGCTATAGCTGCCAAAAAAAAAAAGACTGGACAAACAATGTTGTTATAGAGACGTTTGACTGTATATTGTTTCAGATATCTCTAGTGAAATACATTAGTACTTTCATATTCGCCACCACAAGAAAGCATCAACGTTCATCTTATTATGTGCGTAAACTTCAATGTTCCTTTTCCCCTTTCAGGCGATACTAGCAAGTGCATTTGCTCAGAAGGACTTCAATAGGTGTACTGCAACAGCATCAAGGGTGTTACAGGTACTAAGAAGTTATTCAATAGAAGAGTATTCATATATATGAGTATATTTTTAATAGCGAATAAGCTAGTAACGAACTAATTCTTGAAAACGTGCAGTTGGGAGTAGTTCTAGGACTGGTACTAGCACTTGTTCTTGGAATTGGTTTACACTACGGAGCACGAGTATTTACAAAAGATGTCAATGTCCTTAACCTAATTGGCATTGGAATTCCGGTACACACCATCTATACACACGTCGTTGATACATTTACAAATCTTTTACAGAACTTATAACCATTTCTTCCAACTTCAGTTTGTTGCAGCAACTCAACCGATCAATTGCCTGGCTTTTGTCTTCGATGGTGTAAACTTTGGCGCGTCTGACTTTGCATATTCTGCATACTCGATGGTAAGCTCACTCGAAACATTCATTTCTTGCTGTCAACACATAATAAACATACTATGCTCACAATAGGTATGAACTTCCCTTTTACATTGCAAAATATTATAGTGTTGCCACATTAGTCTCAACCTATGTTGTTTTGACTCTTCAAAAATATTGAAGGGTGTGCTTCAGATGCTTCAAAAGTAGTGCATTTTTTGAAGATCTGACAACATTTTTGGAGAGTCTGAACAACATAGGTGTCAACTGCATTTAAATCACTCACACTCGCACTTCAACTCAATGAATGTCCTCAAACCACCACCACCTCTACTCCCGTCTTCACACACAACTACGAACACATTTCCAAATAGAGAATTACTTTCTCGAAGAACTCTTTCATCGTGATGTTCCGAGGATATTGTCAACTTTTTTGTAATTCATCCTGATCGAAGTAATTAAACGTTTATTGACATGAACATGTTTGATCTGCAGCTTACGGTGGCTCTTTTCAGCATTATATTCCTTCTCATTCTTTCATCAAGTTATGGATATATCGGAATTTGGGTAGCTCTAACCATCTATATGAGCTTAAGAGCTTTAGCTGGCTTCGGAAGGTAAGCATCCGAAAAACCAAAACTTATAGATTGTTTGGCCAAGCTTCCAAAATTTGCTTTTCGAAAAAGTATTTTTGGAGAATAACAATTTGTGTTTGACTAATCAATTGAAAAACACTTTTGCAATAGGCATAATACGTAAACATGACTCTTAGCTTGGCTTCAACGGGCGACTATGACCTTTAACTTTGGGTGTGTACAAGTAAGCACTTAAACTTGTATAAAATTGAAGAAATGAACACATTCGTCATACATGGAGTCCTACATGACAATTTTGTGACCAACGTGGCGTCCTATGTATATTATGTCATGTAGGACACATGTCTCTACTTGTTCAATTTTATACAAGTTTAGGTGCCTACTTGTGCACACGCAAAGTTGGAGGGCATAAATGTCAGCTGAAACCAAGTTAAATGACATATTTATCATATATTAATTATTATGCCTTTGCAATATTAAAGCAATAATTTGTGTCTGACCTAGGGCTCCAAAAGTTCTTTACTTTTTTTTTCCTAAAAGCTTGATCAATCACGTCAACTCTCTAAAATAACTGTTTTTGTAAGAAAATCATCACTTCGGTTTTTCAAAAGATTGGCCAAACAGGCTATTAAGGCGACCATGGGATTCAGAAGCATAATTTGTTTATTTTTTGCTTCATGGTTTGCAGGATAGGAACTGGGACAGGCCCTTGGAAGTTCCTCCGGAGCTGAATATAGTTAATATAAATATATCCAGTGTAATTCCACATGTAGGATCGGGGCAACGTAGGATGTACGCAACCGTTAACCCTACCTTTGTGGGGATATAGTAAATTTGTATAGAAACCTTAAATTCCTTATAAGGACCAAGGAAAGCATAAGAGGGACCTTATATGGCAATTTTTGTCTAATGTTGTATCATAAAGCTAGTAGTACCATTTCATTTAATTCAATCAACATTTAGTAAATGTATAATCATGTCCTTATTATATTGTATTTTTACCATCTCAATTTATTTGATACTTCATTTTCAGTCCATCTCAAAAAGGAAATAATATATTTCTATGTCTAATAGTAATCTAACTTCAATTTTTTTAAAATTTAATTTAACCTTTATTGGATGATTTCAATCAGTCTCAGAAAATTTACTAACTCATTTAAGCCGGCCACAAGTTTCAACAATCTTCTTTTTTCTTTTAAACATTCTGGCCAAACAACACTTCATATAATAACTTGTTGCTCCACATTCCAATTTGGCAAAACCATGTTCAAAGATTCACAAAGACATAAATAATTGTGTAAAGTTACAAAATGATAGTGCACAAGTATTACTGTATATTAACTTTAAAATTGTTGTATAGGAAGACAAGGTTGTAATTAAATCAGACACATTATTTTGTTTGGGGCCTTCCCACGAATCTCGAGTGAACTCATATTTATTAATTTGGTATTTACATCAAGCATGAATCAAAAAAATCCTCGAGAGAGAGAGCTCACCATTAACTTGCCAACGAATTTTACTTTAGAAAAGGGGAATTAATGAAGAACATACAACTGAAGAAGCAATTAGTAAAGTTTATAAGGTAACTTAAATTTAAATTTGTCAATCAACTAATACAATTCAACATCAAAGAAATGATTGAAATGCAGCATTGGAGGTTGGAAGAATTAAGTCATACCATCGTTTTCTCCATTGCCTTTTTAGTTTTCTCTACATTTTCTCTTACTACCAAAGTTCTTTTTGTTACTTGAGTCTTCTTTTTTCAAGAGGTTCGTATTGGAATCTTTCGATGAATCTTTTCCCCTCAAAAGATTTCAATTATATTCATCTTCAACAAGTGACAGTCTGGTAACACGCTGTGAAATACAAGGAAACTATATGAGATATATTCAAAATAAGTTTAACAATTTCTTTTATTTTGTCAAATATTTAAGGATCAAAATTAAAGGAGTAAATTGCTGTTCAACAATACTTAATGCTAACGTAAGGAAAATATAATAGGCATAATGTATATATAAATTACCTTGTAGAGGTTGTTGATGGAATGGAATTTTTTACTTCTTGGTATTCCTTGCACGATATGGTAGTTTCCATCATTTTCATCCCTTTTCAAAAGTTTTGAGCCACAATTGGTGTAATTGTCATTAAAAGCACAATCAAAATTATTCAAAAATCTGTCTACACTGGTGACTTTGTTGAGCTCAGGCTCACCTGAAAATCGTGCATAACTAAATTAGAGGGTATGATACACATAAAAAAATTTATAAGTTCAAAAACTTAGAATTTAATTCTTGTATGCATCTTAGGCTACAACTCCGCCCTGTGCCATTTAGGTGTAGAGTTTCTATCCTAGAAAAAAATATCGTTCTTTTTTCATGAATCAGAAAGGATATGAGAACGGTAATACTATGTATCCATTGATTTAAAATTTAGAATCCACCTATATTTTTCCAAACAAAACAATTAACATAAGAGTGATCAATTGTTGTGAGATGAAAATAACTTAAGTACCAATGATATTTTGTTGTTGTTGGTCATGTAGTTCCTCTTCGGTAGAGACCTCTTGGTCCTTCCTTGTTTTACTTTCGTCTTGTTCTTCAGATATCTCATGTTGTATTATCGTCTATAAATTCACTTTATTTTTGTTAGAAATAACCCAAGAAGAAATGTTTATTGTGGAATACAATGAGCAAGCTCAACAGAAAATTCATGTTGGCAAAAAGTAAAATCTTTTCCTCAAAATTAATAATTCAAAGTTGAAAAGCAAATTAAAATATTCCCTAAATTAAGTAAATAGACATAAGTCATGATTACGTACGACTCCAATTATATTCCTCTTTAAGTGATGAGAGTCTCTTTGTATTCTGTAAAATAAAAGAGAACTTGATGAGCTAACTAAAATAAGTATATACAAAATCAATGTACTGAAACCATTTTTCAATATAGTTTGAAACACCTTGTATATGTCAATAATGGAGCGAAATTTTGTGTTTCTTGGTAGCCCTTGCTTCAAGCGGTGGTAGTTATGATCTTTTTCATCACTTATGGGAAGTTTCGAGCCACCATTAGTGTTGTTGTCCTTTCGAATATGATTGGCATTAGCCAAGAGACTATCACTTGTGATAATATTATGCTCCAACTCACCTAAAAATCATCCAAAACCAAATGAGAGGAAATGACACAAACAATATATAGTTAATACAAATATTAGGATTCTTTTTCATCTCCAAATCAAAAAAATTCAAAAGAATTAACCTAAGTCACTTGTCAAATATAAAATTTCTTAGATACCATTGATGTCTTGTTGTTGTTGTTTTTCAAGTAGTTTCTCCTCAAAAGAGACTTCTTGCTCCTTTTCTTTTTTCATGTCATGATATTCCTTAGATCTCTCATTGTGTATCACATTCTTGCAATTTTCCTCTTTATTATTATCGAGTGACTGAAAATAGAAAATTTATTGTGTATTAGAAAGACCATGATCAATGAACCATCTAAATAAAAAATTCATGTCAGCAGAAAACAAAAAACTTACCGTTGTATGAAAAGGTTTATAGTTGAATAAAAAAGTAAAATAAAAAAATTGTTTGAGAGACGAAAAAAAGGAAGGAAATGAAAAATGGCTTCGAAGCTATGGTGGAAAAAATAAACTAGCTTCCATTAATCTTATTAATTATAATCTTCCAAAACCAATTAGAGATGACCCAAAAATTGAAAACAAAGGGAAAAAGGGAAATAAATAGATAAATAGAAAATATGAAAATTACCGTAATGGTGAGGTCAATAATATTTAAACTATTCATTGTATTATCCGCCACCACCTGGTAGTCTGCATCTTTTCCTTCTTTGATAGAAAGTTTGGAATTACTTCCTTTGTTCTCTTTCATGTGTCCCGTTTGCGTTTTGCACTCTCCAAAAGAAATATTTATTAATTAAATATTTATTTTACCAAAATAATTTTATAAATGATAACTTTAAAATTTTAAATTCTATCATAGTACTCCAATTAATTTTTTTTAAAATGACTTGGTGATATGAGTAAAATTAAAAGAATAATTAACAAAGAGTAAAATTAAAAGAATAATTAACACAAGGCAATTAAAATGTAGAATTAATTACGTACCCTCTTGGCCCTTTTCAAATTTGCCTCGCGTTGTGTTCTTCAGATTTTTGGCTCTTATTTGTGTCTTCTTTTTCTTTCTTTTGTAATTCAATCATATTTAACGTATACTCTCAAATACAAAGGAAACATATATCATTGAATTAATTAAATTAATTATTCATGCTCTCACAAAGTGAAATCTTTCCTCCGTGCTAATAATTTCAAAGTTGAAAAATAAATAAAATTATTTTTGGCAGTTCCAAATGTTTTTTAAAAAATAAAAAATACTTTGACCTGTTTTTTTCTTTTAATAAAATTACAACATGATAATAATTATGAAACAAGGGGGGGTGGGGCCTCTTTCCAATCCTTGATATGCTTTGCTTAAATCAAACTTAATTGGATCGAGAATATATTCATATAAAATCGAAGAACAAACAACTCCATAAGACATATAAAAAAACAAATCTTGCTAGGATTGAACATAGAAAAATATTTTTACCACAAATTCAAGAAAAGCAAGAAAATAGGAACAAACTTGCTAAATAAAAAAAAATCACACATTTGTCAGAAATGGTACATAAAACGAAAAGAACCTGCGAGAAAAATAGAAAGTAACTTAAAATAATTTGAACTGAACTGTGAAATATATATATATATATATATATGAAACAAAGGGGCAAAAAAGGAAAAAAAGAATTAGATGGAAAAAATGAGTTTTGAGTATATAGGATAAACTCACCCTCACAAAATTTTAATCCTTCAAAGTAAGAGAATTGATGAGCCCAAATTAATAATGTTTTGAGTGAGCAGAGTAAGCAATAATTATGGTTTTATGATCTTTTCAAAAATGGCTAATTTTAATACTTGATATTATCTACTCTTCGCACATTCACACTAGTAGATAATACACTCTTCAAAAAGTTTGTGAAATACAGTCAAATTTAGGACTATCTAATTTAATAAATGTATATCTACATTAATTCTTATTTTGACCAAATGAATTCAAATGATTCACTATTAAAATTAAGTTGACCACTAAATTGAGATAGAGGTAGTGTTTATTAGTTTTCTTTTTTTTTTTTTTTAAAAAAAAGACATTAGTAAAAAAATTTGCTTAAAAGATTTTTAAGTTCTATTATACAAAGGAAAAAATAGATTGCATTAAATTAAGAAATTAAGAAATCAACAAATCAATTTTTCATTATTTCGTGTTTATATGTTTCTTTTTTTACCATTGAGTTATTCTCTTGAACAATCAAGTTAGATATTTAAAAAAAATAGAAGAATATAGATTTTTTTTTAAATCTCAATTTATGTGATATTTTTTACTTTTTAGTCGGTCTCCAAAAAAAATGTCTTTGTCTATTTAGTAGTAAATCTGACATTATAAAACTTTTTATTTTACATTTTATTAATGTGATAGGAATTCATAGTGAGATATTTAATGACATGATTTATCGCCACAAAAATTTCATTGATTTATTTTAGACCAGAATTTTCAACGGTCTTCCTTTTGTCTTTTGAATTATGTAACCAATCAACACCTACACATAAATTAAGACAAACAATATATATATAAATAACAAAAAACGTGTTCAAAGATTCACAGGCGTAAAAGACAAAAAATGGTGTGAAGTTACACGGATAGTGCACGAGTATTACATAATGCAACGTTACAATCAAGAGAGGATCCAACTTCGAGTTCACGAATATCCACTAGCTTTTGCTCAATTCCTATAAATCTATTAAAATATACACTAAATATTTATAAATATTTAACTATGAATCTAGTTATTATCGTATAATAACTTGTAATTGATGTAGGAACGCATAAACTTTATATATATATATATATATATATATACACTTATATACACTTATATATATATACTCATGTTTCAATCATCAATTACATCTATTTTTTGAAGCTTGCGTTTAAATACCGAGCCATAAGTTTCTCCTTAAAATTTCTAGTACTCTAACAATCTCGGACATAATAATCGATTAATTGGACTCATAGAAATTAACAACCTAGGAAAGGTCGTCAACCTACATAACCAACTGCTCATACCAAGAAAGTCAGGTAATAAATAATTGATCCCTATAGTTCAAGCTCCTTTTTAACACGCACAAAAATTAACAACCTAGGAAAGGTCGTCAACCTACATAACAACTTCTCATACCAAGAAAGTCAGGTAACAAATAATCGATCCCTATAGTTCAAGCTGTTTTTTAACACGCACGCACGCGAGTGCGCACACACATGCACGCGAGCACGCACGTGCGTGCCCACACAAACAATTTAAAATATTTATTTTACCAAAATATTTTTATGAATGATAACTTAATTTTTTAAAATTCTATCATAGTACTCCAATTAATTTTAAAAATAATGACTTGGTGATACGAGTAAAATTAAAAGAATAATTAACACTAAGATGCAGAATTAATTACATACCCTCTTGTCCCTTTTCAAATTTGCTTATGTTGTGTTCTTCAGATTTTGGCTCTTATTGATGTCTTCTTTCTCTTTCTTTTGTAATTCGATCTGAACGTATACTATCAAATACAAAGGAAACATATATCAATGAATTAATTAAAGTAACAAAGTGAAATCTTTCCTCCATACTAATAATTTCATAGTTGAAAAATTAGACCGATTCCAGACGTTTAAAAAAATAAAAAAAATACTTTAATTTGTTTATTTTCTTTTAATAAAATTACAACATGATAATAATTATGAAACAAAGGGAGGGGGTTCTTTTTTTCAATCCTTGGTATGCTTCGCTTAAATCAAACTTAATTGGATCAAGAATATATTCATATAAAATTGAAGAACAAACAATCCATAAGACATAAAACAATCAAATCTAGCTAGGATTGAACATATGAAAAATCATTTGTACCACAAATTCAAGAAAAACAAAAAAGTGGGAACAAACATTGCTAAATAAAAAAGAACCACACATTTGTTAGAGATGGTTCATAAAGCGAAAAGAACCTGGAGAAAAGCGAAAAGTAACCTAAAATGAATTGCAAATCCAAGTCGGCATCTCTATCATAAACATTGATACTTACTAGATTGAACTGAACTGCGAATATATATATATGAAATAAGGGGCAGAAAAGGAAAAAAAGGAATTTGATGAAAAAAATGAGTTTTGAATAGGATAAACTCACCCTCACAAAATTCTAATCCTTCGTAGTAAGAGAATTGATTAGCACAAATGAATTGATTTAAATGAAGAAGCAAATTGGTACCCTTTCTGTCGTGTTTATATGTTCTCCTGATCGTTGAGTTATTCTGTTAATACTTTAAATGAACGTAGAAACAAAATAGTATCAGCCCTACGGATTCAAAATGCCTCCTCTCGATTGCTAATATATTTGTCTGAAAATGAAGAAGGGAAAGACAGGTAACTGATGTTTTATATGTGTTCTTTGAGTTGTTTCCTTGGAAAACTATGTTTTGTTTAATTTTTGTAATTTAATTACTGCTTATCCAATAAAGATAAGAAGTGCTTTTATAGTGCAACAATAGTGATATTTAACACTAATTAAGAAAGTTATTCTAAATTTGTCATTTATTTCTTTCACTTTTTGACAAAAATGACTTTTTGAATTTTTTTAAAATAATGTTTCATGTGAGCAGAGTACACAATAATTATGTTTTTATGATATTTTCAAAAATGGCTAATTTACTTGATATTATCTACTCTTCACACATTCACACTAGTAGATAATACTATCTTCAAAAAATTGGTGAAATACAATCAAACTTAGGACTGTCTAATTTAATAATTATATATCTACATTAATTCTTATTTTGACTGAATGAATTCAAATAAGTTTCACAAAGTTAATTTGATTATATACTCAAATTTCACCATCATAAAGTTTAAGTTATCCATTAAATTTTAACACAAAGTATTTTCTTAAAACAAAGAAGAAGAAGATGATATTAGAAATAAGTTTTGCTTCAAAGTTTTTAAGTTCTATTATACCTAGGAAAAAGTTGATTGAATTAAATTAATTAATTAAGAAATTAAAAAATCAACAAATCATTTTTTCATTATTTCGTGTCTATATGTTTCTTTTTTATCATTGTGTTATTCTCTTGAACAACCAAGTTAGATATTCTATACGGGTATTTATGTGATGTTTTTACTTTTTAGTCGGTCTCCAACAAAAGTATATCTTTGTGTATTTAGTAGTAAATCTAACATTATAAAACTTTTTATTTAACATTTTATTAATGTGATAGGAATTCATAGTGGGATGCTTAATGAGATGATTTATCGCCACAAAAATTTCATTGATTTATTTTAGACCAGAAGTTTCAACGGTCTTCCTTTTCTCTTTTGAATTCTGTAACCAATCAACACCTACACATAAATTATGATAAACAAAATATATATAAATAATAAATAACGTGTTCAAAGATTTACAGACGTAAAAGACAAAAATGGTGTGAAATTACACAGATAGTGCACGAGTATTACATAATACAATGTTACAATCAAGAGAGGATCCATCAATGAATGAATGTAAAAACAGTTTAGATACAAGGCAAAAAATATATATGTGTATTTAACTTGATTTAAATACAAGATAAAGAAAATAAGAATAGTTTTTTAAAAAAAATAAAAAAAATATTTACACACGTGGCAGGTGTGTGTACAAAGATAGTCAACTTGGGTGGTTGAAGATGTCACGTCAGCACAAAATGTGCACAAAAATATGAAAAAATGAGTTTTGGGGGGCCGGGAGGGGGGGGGGGGGAAGAGAGAGATAATAGGGCCCTAGTTAAGTGTCTCTGGGATTTCGATCCTAATCTAGAAGATAATTGTGTCTTATTAACCCCAAATTATAAAGTCGAAAAAAAAAAACCTACACACTCAATCGTAGGGGATATTTTTTTTTTCTAAAAAGTTGCTCTCTGCGTAAGAAAAACTGTTTAATTTCTTGCTTAGAAAAAGGTACTTAATTAAAATACCAATTTTATTTGTTTTTCTAATTCTTTTTCTGTTGTTTAATTTATCCTCAATGTATTTTTTTTCTTTAGGCATTTAGATATTTGTAGTATTTTCTACGAAAATTGATGTACTAGTGTTGATCAGGATTTTTTATATGATCATAATTTTGTATTTAGAGAAATCTATCAAATATATATGAAATATTTGTTGGGAACTCAGTAACAAAAGTAGTCGTTCGGTTAGGATAGTATGAAGAAACCTCTAATTAAGCTTAGTTGGCCTTATTGTATATTGGGGTTCGATTCTCTTTGGGTACGCATAAAGAAGTTATCTTGTTGGACCTAATGAAATTGGAAAAAACCTTGAGTGACGGGTAGAATCCTTTGCATTCGATTAAAATTACATGACAAAATACTTGACAACTCAGTTGGTTAGTTACCTGAACTTTTCATCAATTTAGTGTACATGTTTTACATGTGTGTCTTATGTCAATCAATAAAATTATATTGATTAAAATTACATGACAAAATACTTGACAACGTATGAAGAATCTTATTAGTAGTTCAGTTGGTTAGTTACCTGACTTTCACCTTGTTGGTTGGTGAGAGTTCAATTGATCAGTTTAGCGTACGTGTTTTACATGTGTGTATATATAACTTGTTGAGCATAAGTTTAGTGTACATGTTTTAAACGAGCGAGTCGAGCCGAATATGAGTCGATCAAAAAATGAGTTAAATAAAAATGGATAAGTTACTCAACTCGACTCACATTTTAAATGGGTAAAAACGAGTTACCCAATGGATAATATGGGTAACCATATTTACCCATATTATAATAGAAATGTTGTTAAAAACTTTAAAAATTAATTTTTTTTATCACTTCACTCCAACCCCTACCAGCCCCCCTATCCCAAAAAAATGTAAAAAAAATAAAATTCTACCCCACCCCATCCCA